>CM023835.1:12376693-12616693 GCA_013266295.2 Branchiostoma floridae x Branchiostoma japonicum | reverse complement strand
GTATTTTATTACAAATATGTCAAAGTTAAAGTGGCTCTGGTTAAAGTAGTGTTAAAATACTGGGAAGTTGCAAATGTTTTAAAGGTCAAAAAAATTATTTATTTAATTGATATGTTTTAAATGCAGCTGTGCAGTGTCCTTTACTGCCGTTACCAATCAACGGCCTCGTGATTGGCTCCAACTCCTACGGAGATGTGGTTAACTTCACATGTGACCCAGGATACAACCTTGTCGGCACATCTTCACTGACATGTATGTCTGATGGAACATGGAATGGAAGCTCCCCAACATGTACAGGTAAGAAATTTTTAAGATTAATTTAGTAACATTTGTGTCTTTGATTTTAATTTGAATTATGAAATATGGTTTGTAGAAAATTAAAGAGGCTAAGGTAAAAATGCTGGTATTCAGTGCATGTCTTGCTGCTCATGCCATCTTGTCAATTAAATTTGGACCTTTCAAATGTAGCTGTGCAGTGTTCTTCGCTGCCACATCCCATCAATGGATTTGTGACTAGTTCCAACTCTTACGGAGATGTACTCAACTTCACTTGCAACCCAGGGTACAACCTTGTCGGGGCATCTTCACTGACCTGTCTGTCAGATGGAACTTGGAATGGAAAGTCACCAACATGCATGGGTATTACATTTAAAACAGGAGTGATCTGTGTGCCTTTGCTTTTGATTGAAATTCTGTAATCAGATATGATTTTTGAAAGAAATTAGGAGGCTCTGGTGAAACCTAGTGGGGCATTGTAAATGTTTTTGAAGCTCATGTCACCTTGCCAATTGAATTAAGATGTTTTTGATTTAGTTGTCCAGTGTCCTCTGCTGTCATATCTCACCAATGGCATCGTGAGTGGCTCCAACTTCTATGGTGACGTGGTCCACTTTACATGTGACAATGGATACAAGATGGCCGGCAAATCTTCACTGGCCTGTCTGTCTGATGGAACTTGGAATGGAAACTTACCAACATGCAAAGGTATTCTATTGAAATCATGATCATCATCATATCTGGCTTGCCTGGTTTTACATTTCAAATAGAAAATATGCTTGGCTTTGCTTTTAATTTAAATTCTGTAAGTAGATATGATTTAAAGAAAAAAACAAGCCCTAGTAAAACCTAATCAAAAACTGTAAATGTTTTATAGCTCATGCTATATTGTCAATTAAATTGATATGTATTAAATTCAGCTGTGCAGTGTCCCCCGCTGTCACAACCCATCAATGGCATCGTGAGTGGCTCTAACTCCTACGGTGATGTGGTCCACTTCACATGTGACAAAGGATACAAGATGGCCGGCAAATCTTCACTAACCTGTCTGTCTGATGGAACTTGGAATGGAAACTTACCAACATGCAAAGGTATTCTATTTAAATCATGATCACCATCATATCGGACTTGCCTGGTTTTACATTTCAAATAGAAAATATGCTTGGCTTTGCTTTTAATTTAAATTCTGTAAGTAGATATGATTTTTAAAAAAACAAGCCCTAGTAAAGCCTAATCAAAAACTGTAAATGTTTTATAGCCCATGCTATATTGTCAATTGAATTGATATGTATTAAATTCAGCTGTGCAGTGTCCCCCGCTGTCACAACCCATCAATGGCATCGTGAGTGGCTCCAACTCCTACGGTGATGTGGTCCACTTCACATGTGACAATGGATACAAGATGGCCGGCAAATCTTCACTAACCTGTCTGTCTGATGGAACTTGGAATGGAAACTTACCAACATGCAAGGGTAACCTATTTAAATTATCATCATCATATCGGGCTTGCCTGGTTTTACATTTCAAATAGAAAATATGCTTTGCTTTGCTTTTAATTTAAATTCTGTAAGTAGATATGATTTTTTTAAAAAAACAAGCCCTAGTAAAACCTAATCAAAAACTGTAAATGTTTTATAGCCCATGCTATATTGTCAATTGGATTAATATGTATCAAATTCAGCTGTGCAGTGTCCCCCGCTGTCACAACCCACCAATGGCATCGTGAGTGGCTCCAACTCCTACGGTGATGTGGTCCACTTCACATGTGACAAAGGATACAAGATGGTCGGCAAATCTTCACTAACCTGTCTGTCTGATGGAACTTGGAATGGAAACTTACCAACATGCAAGGGTAACCTATTTAAATTATTATCATTATCATATCTGGCTTGGCTGGTGTTACAGTTCAAATAGGGGTAATTTTGTGCCTTTGCTTCTAAGTTAAATTCTGTTTACAGTTTGAACAGGCCTGGAGGGATCCAAACTGTCCAGGGTCTAGGTTGGAGAGGATGTCCTGTAAGCACCAGTCTCGGACAAAACCTTCGCAAACTTTAGCAAAAATAGATGTAAGTGAGATTGGTCTTAGCTCTTCCAGTCTCGGTGGCATCTCTTTAGGTATAGGTACAACATCTGCATTCTTGAACATGTCCGGTACCTCACCTTGGCACAAAGAAGCATTCATGATATCCCACAGAGGCTGGCTCAGTTCGAAAGCAAATTATCTTATACTCCATTGGGGGATGCCGTTTGGGCCCGTGGCTTTGCCAACTTTCACGTTCCTAAGTCTGTTCCACATATGCCAGACCGAGATTACCGGTATCAAAAAGCTAACATTTCAGCAAACGTAAATGATACATAACGGCACACGAAGAGACTGACTATACGACGCCTTTACTGTACTTTCGTACATCATATGAACTTAACGTATTTTTTTTCTGACACAGGGTGGCCGACTGGTACCTACGGTCTGCCTCGGACGAATACAGGCTGCCCTGTAGCGGCAGGCGCTAGGTGGTACACGGGTGTCCGTAGGCATGACACCGAGGACGACGACGCCAGCAACCAATGGACACACGGCTTGCATTTTGATGGTGGTTTCGAGAGTAACAACATGGAACAAAAATTCTGCATGAAGGTGGGTGGAGATTACAACAGTTCTCTGCAGTTTTGACAAAGTAATTGTACCCTGTTACTTTGTTACCTCCAGGGAAGGAGATATCATTCCGCGGAAGGGTACTGTTTTCGGCAATGTTTGTGTCTTCTCATCTGTAGCTCATGTTGGGTTTGACGGATTTCTTTGATTTTCGGTATATGATTAATTATTGGGGTTCAGATGATGCGGATTGGTTTTTTTTTTCATTGTTTCTGTATTGAAATAGGCGTTGAAATAAAACAGCTGGGCACCCCGTGCAGCACGCGGTGTGATCGTCTAATGTAAGGGACTGTTGTGAAAGTATATGCAGTAATCTGTCGGAGTTATACTATTTTTCAACATGGGGGTGTCTAGCTCCCTATGAAAAGAATATATTTACTTGATGGTTAGATATAGCACGAGGCTAGTGTTATCGTTAACATGTATTGTCCGATATTGTACAGCATATGGTGTTGTTTTTTTCTGCAGACTACCTCAGGAGATGGAGATGGGAGCTGGCCTCGTGGTAGTTACTGTATCTTCAAGAAGGGTGGATGTCCTGGAGGTGAGTACTGTCAATACACAGAAGACAAATACATGTACCTACAACTAATTGTTTACATCAAATGTCCGAATGAATTTTTTTTTACAAAAGGCAGCATTGAGGATGTATTTCATGCAAATATTAATACTGAAATATTATTATTATATGTCCTATGAAAATTGCTACGGTTTAAGAAAAACAACGTGTACTATCTAGCATACTGGCAGACGACATGCCAAACTACATACCAATGCGGCAAATGGATCGTGAGTTACAGCTGCAAACGTGCAGTCACTGATTACAATACTCCGCGAAGATCACTGACCTCCTTCACAGGGTGATTAAAAAATGGCAACAAACTGTTCAACAAACGATACCGAAAACATAACCTTCTTGGCGAAGGTAATACCAAGAAGGTTTGAATGATTATACACAGTGCTATTGTACAGCAAATGTACATGGTACAGTGTATGACAACAACTATAATTTGAACATACATGTAGTACAAAAAAGAGGTAAAGAATAAAACATCCTTATATATGATGTTGTGTTTTTTTTTAGGTTTTCAATCAGGTGAGATCTATTGGGACGATGAAGACGACAATAATGGTAACAGCCGCAGTGGCGAAGTGCCTGACGGGAATTACGACAGGAACACGCTGATCAGGTACTGTTATCGTAATATACCTGTTCTTAATCAACAACTACTTTGTACATATCCAACTCCTGTACGTTTGGGACCGCATTGTAAATACAGTTCCCTAAACAGTGCATGTGTACTTGTAGATATGTAAATACGTTTGGGAACGCATCTAGATCTATAGCAACGACACATATGCTGCAGTGCAATGTGAACCAGTCAGAATTGCCCTGAGGAAGGTGACAGACGGTCACCGAAACGTCGGCTGAATAAAACACTTGGTTGTGTAGAAAGAGCCTCTTTATTCACTGATCAGGTACTGCTGTCGTAACGACGGGAGCGCCAACAACCACATCTCTCTACCCAACCGCAGTCCCTTCTACCTCTTCCGCTACAGACAGGGCTGTCAGAAGGTGAGGATGACACTGCACAGAAAGTTTGATTTCGGCCATGTTCATTTGATTATATGGATGGCATCCGCGATCCTTGAATTTTCGTCTGTTTTCAAAAAATAAAAAATAACGACCATACTGTAAATCGTACAAAGCAGCTGCAATATGAGCAAATGAATGCCGTAAATTGCAAAATAAAATATTGGAAAAACGATAATAATATAGTAGAATGCCAAAATCAATTCCAAAGAGAAAAGAAGAAAATGTGAAGACATGAAAATTAAGAGTCTATTATTCGCCACACCATACTCTGTGTGTTTAGTCATTTGTTCAACCATCATGACCGTATACGTATCATCATCACATAGATTTCATAATGAAGGTACCAGTTTTTGCCAAACTTTTTTATTTGCACGTATGCATCAGTTTTGGGGTTCCCAGGGGATTTCATCCATATAATCAAATCAACATGCCCTTACCAATGGTAGTAAATGCCAGTAAAGTCGGGTAATGTTTACTTTCTACACTACAAATCTTAAGACTATGTAGTAGTATACGATTGAGATCGTATACACTTATCGTATACTTGTTACAGTTTTTGGTGGAATGTCTAGGGGTGTTTCTTATGTACTATCCTATATCTACAACACAGGGATTATCATGTGTCAATATGTAGTTGCTTACAGTAAAAGCTATAGAGAATAAAACTTATTATCATATAGCCAGAGGACGCCGACCAATCACATGGCTCCATTTCCCCCATAACCCAGGTCGTTAATATCCGATATACGGATCCGCTTTTCAAATGACATACGTTGACCCCGGACTCACACCCAAGGTCATGTTAAATGGTCCAATCGGGTTGACCGATTCACATGACCCTGGATACGACATGAGGTGAGCCGCCATCTTTGTGTTCGACGTATCATGCTGCGTACGATGCATTACCAAAGTTTTTTCCTCAAAAAACTCTCTGAAACAGATTTTGACTCAGTTTTTGGAGTCATAGGCACCGGGAGAGATGTACGGGTGGACGAGAAGCTGTCCAACAATAATGCCGACCAAGTAACTACGTTAGCACCGCGCCTAAAAACGTTTGCCTTATAATACACTACGGAGGATGGTAGCTAAGTTTGCTACGTCGCTAAGTTTGGGTAGGCTATATGATAATAACGTTAATGCCCCGCTTTCCTTCGGTGTATACGGCGTCATAATTCATGGACGGTTCCTATGACCACCGAATGAACGACCGAGTCCGAATACACCTCAGGGCGGGGCATTAACCCTATATTATCATATAGCCAGATGGTGCCGACCAATCAGAAGGCTCCATTTCCCCCATAACCAAGGTCGTTAATATCCGATATACGGACCCGTTACAATATTGACCAATCGGCGTCGGCCAGTGACCTCGTTCTGTCCAATGACGTCAGATGGAACAGCAGTCGGTTTCGACAACAAAATCTGTCTAAGGACATTTTTAGTTTGTCCGTCATCTTTGCGGAGAGAGAACGTCGTAATGGATGTGCAATTTAAGCAACAAGCAGAAGATTTGGACTCGATACTTGATGGTGGTCGCCAGAGAACAACCGCCGGAACCAGAGGGAGAATAGGAAGAAGGTACCGAGGGCGCACGTGCTCGTTTCAATGGACAGTTGGAGGAAGCGCAAATGAAAAAAAAAACAAAAAACAAAAGTTTGGATAGGCTGTATGATAATAATGTTAATGCCCAGCTTTCCTTCGGTGTATACGGCGTCATAAGTCATGGTCGGTTCCTATGACGACCTCATAAACGACGACCTCATAAACGCCGTATACACCGAAGGAAAGCGGGGCATTAACCCTATATTATGTTATCTTGTTTACAGGTCGCTGGAATGAATGTGCGAGAGGAGTTCTTCCGTTGGGATGATGAAGATGATAATAACGAAAACAGCCGCCAGGGGGCGCATCCGTACGACGACGGCGGAAACAGCAACCACAGACTTCACTATTGTTACTATTCGTAATGGTCCTGAGCGACAAGTTTTACTCATGTGTTGCTCGAGATATGGCAGACATGTAACACCTGTAGACCATGTGTACAATGAATTAAATGTTTATTTAAATGAATTAAACTAAATGTTTATAAGTTCGAAAATGGGCCTCGTGGGGGGTCCCAACGCCACTGCAGTGGATCTTCGGTGTTTGTGTTCTTTCTTGTGGACAGGATAACTCGAGAATCCTTAAATCGACGATAATTCTTGAAGGCAAGGTTCAAGGATCACGTCTTTTGGCAGGCAGATTGTCTTGGGGGTGGCTATTGTCAAGGCCAAACATGGGCTTCGTGGGGGTTCCTACGTCACTGCAGTTGACTTTTGTTTTTTGTGTTTTTCCTTGTGGGTCATCAGACGACAAAACAGCATCACCCTTGCTTGCGGAGTAATACCAAAAACGCTTCACTGGCCGTCCGACTTTACCACGCCCGAAAATACTACAATCCACGGGTTTTTCGGTAATTGCGAAAACTATTTGATTATCTAAAGCGATCACCGAGCAAGGGGGAGCCAAACGTAGCGTGACAACCACCCAGATCCGGCGATTTACTGCCGCACTATTTGGAACCCTGGTCAGATCTGAACACCGACCCGAAACCGGAAATCGGCTAGAACTCAGTACAGACTGCTGACTCATAAATGCCGCAAAAAGGCGGCTTATCGTAAAACTTCTTATGTACTACCGCAAAACGTCCAGACGTGTCTGGAGCATTAACGGGAACAACCATGAAAACCACGGTATTAACTTATAAATACCATCAATAACTACCGTAACAATAATCATCTTCAAAAAAACCTACACTATATACACACAAAACACCCACCAAAACACTATCACACTGTCGAAGGCATGAGTCCTCCGAACTCTAGTTTTTTAATATTTTTACTTTTTCACCAGGATCTAGTTTATTTTGAAATGATCCCTTTTAAAGTGTGGGTAGGAGTGGGATATCTAGTGAATTGTGTATGCCATAGTTTGTCAATAATTTAGCGTCATCATTTAAAAAAAATACTTTTATGATTTTTTAAATGATTATATCATATTAGCTGTAGTCTTCATTCCAGTCTTGCTTCTGAATAAATTCAGGAAAAGAATTCAAAGGATAACAGATACATATAATATCATGACATTATACGGTAACCACATTATACCAAACCTATTTTCACAAAAGAATTAGGGAAAAACTGCTTATATTTTCCTCTTGTAAACGCACTGGATGTAACTAAATGTTTATTAATGATTGTTTTTTTATACCTTGCAGCTGTATTTTATGAATACCAGTCGCATTGACAACTATATCCTAGTCTCTGTAAATAATGTACTAGAATGTTGGAAAACAATCAAATGAAAATACCAAATTAATGTAAGAAGTTTAGCAAGTGGTGTTACTGTAATATCGTGATATACAAATTCCCTTATAATATCATTGAATGTAATAGGTGTGTACGCGAGGACCGCCACTATATAAAGGATATTTTATCCATATACACTAAATTTACATATATGTTATAAAATTTCTGGCCTCGTATCAAAGTTTTCCTCCTTTAGTATCTCGCCTTTTCCTAAAAGACTGTGCATAAGGGAGTTTTTTCGTTCTAAATAAGCGTCTAAACGTTTTAAAAGGTAAGTCTCTTGCAAATACATGTATTAGGAATAATTGCAAGTACAACTAAACATGTATGAAAAAAGAAAATACAATAAGAGACTACGCCCAACGTTATAATATCTTGTACTACATACGTGGTATTAGTTTTGTTGTGTTTGACTTCTGAAGCAGTGAAAGACGAATTTACCAAACTTCTTCTATTCTATAATATGTGGGATCTTTAATTTTAGTAGTAAAATTGTTTTCTCCTGGTAAGAATTGAGAAAGTATACGTCGTGCAATCCTAACACACTCGTGCCATATGAAAGATCTATCACATTTTCTGTGGCATTACAAATAAAACTATCCAAAAATCATATTACACATTATGAAGACGGGACATGACGGATCCTTATGTTTATGTCACATATAAATTTATTGTTTTTGAATGACTGTTAAATGAAAGTTTAATTAAATGAAAGTTTTAATGTCTGTTGGTGAAATATTCCTGATACTATTATAAGTTTGCTTTCATGATATGCATAGTCTTTGATGTTGTAATTGAGAAATAAAACATAAAAACACAGTTGGACTTGTTTCCTCATCATATTTTCTATTCCACAAAGTCCAGTATACAAACCACTGATTGTTCCTGTTTGTTTTAGAAAAGTATTACTCAACTGTTTTTGAGAATTAAGAAAACCCAAGACATCAAAACTGTCACACTGTTTATATGTCGTATTTTGACTAGTATGCATGTGCTAGTTATTTTCTAATTATGGAAGTATAATTTTGGGTGCCTGTATTGTTTGTACGTATGCCTGTCCTGATTGCTTCGATTGTATCGTGGGGTTGGAGGTGATTTCGACACATGGTTTTTACAGGAAGGTTAATCCTGAAGGTGACTTTGATTAAATGTAAGTACGTGGAGTACGTTGGTGAGATTGGGTGAAAGTAAAGGCGTGGTATGTGGAGAAATACAGGAAGTGGTGAAATACTCTCCATAATATTACATTAAAGAACTCCCCATAGTTAGAATACATTCATGAAACCCCCCCCCCCCCAAAGTTAGAATACATTAATGAAAAACCCTTACCAAACATATCTGTTCCCGTTATTGAAGCAGCTTCTGTAACATATAATTTAACGTTTTGTTTCGTTGAATGTACAGTACAGTACTACGCATTTAACATATTGTATTTGTTTGTTTATTGTCATGTTGCACATAAAAAAGTAACAGTATAAAATGAAATTATATACAAGCAAATATATGCTCGAGAGCCCAAGAAACCTAAAGGTTTGTCTAGTGGGCTCTTCCAAATCCTATTAATTTTACGATCTCTTTTTACATACATTTATTACATTTTCATTTAACTTGCAATGTTTTAAGGGACAAGCAAACAAAGAAAAAAATTAACTCAAAATAGGTACAAATAATATAAAGTTAACACGGCGAACTAAATATTTAAACAATCAAGTAAGACAATTAATAACATATCATATTGAACAAGAAAATAAATTTCCATTAGTAAAATTATAAGTTATTAAAGATAAGAAACCAATATTAACACCCATATTACAGTAGACTTGCCCAATGACCCGCCATGTGACCTTGCAGGCGCCATCTTTAATTTCCTGGCCTTGAAGACCCAACGCGTACGCAAACTGGCATATTTCATCGCGAGTTTAGGTCATTCATTCATTCATTCAGTCTTATTAAGGTTGTCATTAATCCAAGTTTGACTGATATTTTCATTTTTAGCAGTAATTTACATAATAAAAAATTGACTTACAGAATTTATCAACCAAATCTCTCGGTCTTTAGCGATCAGACCCAAGTACTGTAGAGACGTGTTTTTTTTCCAAATCATGACGTCAGCACTGGGTCAAAGTTCGTCGAAAGTCGGTACCACCCCCCGAGTCGACTACGTATAAAAGTGTAAAGTTCAAGTTCAATCTTTAAACCTTTAAATTTAAAATCAACGACCCTGACCCTAAGCAACAAAAAAAAACACCTTGTTGCACACATCAAGGGTCACTAACTTAAGGCACATCGTAAGTCAGACACACAAGAATAAAAGTTCAATATTGCCAGGTCTACGATGCTCTGAGTATTATCAAGCCAATTAGGGCAGAGGAACAATAGTAGGCTCCTTTTTATTACTTCGATTTTCTTCCTGCGTTTTACTCCAACCTTTGACGTGATGTATAACAATGGTTGTAAGAAACATACAGATATTGTAAAAAGTAGTATTTTACGAGACTTTATTTTTGCGTATGGAACGTACGAATGCGTTCTTTTTTAAAAACTGATTGCCACGATCCCCATGCATAAATGTAGGCAATAAAATGTATTGTTTCAGCAAATGTAAAGAGAACATCCTGTTTTGTTATTTGATGTGCGTCGGCAAAACTGGTTGGAAGTTCAGATAATTGTCTCGACTGTGTGACATTGATATGGGAGCCCTCCCCCGCAGCATCTTTGCTTTTTTTTGGTTTTGATCTTGTCTATAGTAAAAGTACAAAACTTCTTTAGATCTGAAGCAAATCTTAAGTTCTGACTGTAAAGCTGGTACGTTACACCCACGGGCGGTTATAAATCCTGAAAAATTAAAGACTGCTACAGAATCGACAAACAACCTGCCTGGAGCAGGACGTGTTTTTTTCTGTTCAAAAGCCTCACAAGTGGCATAATGTCTGGAGAGAAGCAGCAGCAGACTAGTGATAAAAAAGGTACTACGTTTTTTCTCTATCCTTTTTTTAAGTTTCGATATCGCCTGCATTCGTCTTGTAAACGATTGCATGATACATTTTTCACTATCTTTCTGTTTTTTTTCTTTCTTCGTAAAGGTATACCTTAAGCCTGTAAGTTTATTTTGTTTAAAATACTTAAGAAAAGTACGGTATCGTAAGCTAGAAAAACCAAACCATGTGTATCATTTTCGATCAACTGACTTTTTTTTATAAATGATCTAAAGCAAAATTTAAGCGTAGGCGAGAACGAAAGGAAAATGCCACAGTCCCGATATTTGAATTTTTTTAGTAAAAAAATCTAAAATACCCAATACGGTGTAACCAATAATTATTTGTCGAGCTTTAAGTCTTTTTAGTGGTAGGAAACACTGCTACAGATATTCTGTAGCATGCGTAGTCTAGTGGTTAGCGACCCTGCTTCTAGACTAAGAGGTTGGGAGTTCGAATCCCCCTTGTTGTCGCTCACCCGACATGAACGCTACTGTAAAGGGTCGCAGAACAGACATTTGTGGTCCACTGTTTCTTGTGATTGTGGAAAAGAGCTAGGGGTACAATAAACCTGTAAATACTATTCATAGCTTCCGTCTTCACTGCTGCGTTGCTGTGTTTTCAACTTTAAACACACTATGAGTCATATTTTGGCACCTCCACTTGCTAAATGGCCCTTATTTGTAATGGAGATCTTTGTAAACATACAGAAATTGACTTTTTGTATCGACCTAATGTTGTTACATAATGCATATTTAAGTTAATAGTGCATTTCAGCTTATAGAACAGGTTAAATTTCTTATAACATTATTTCTGATATTGTCTTTTGCCAGGCAGCATAGATATGGAGCAGTCCCAGGCTGACTGGACGCACATCGCTGACATGTCTGCGACCACACCCAACTGCCTTTACGTTGCAGGATTAGGTAAACGTCTTCAGAATCTTGCCCGCCTTATAAAGATAAAAACCAAGTGTTGCATCCAGAATCGTGCTTTATCCATAACCATGCTCAGACACGGTTTTGGATGATCAATGCGTATTCATAGACGTGCCTGGGGGAAAATCTACGTTTTTGGATACGTCGAGACTATCCAGAACTATGCCTGATCCTACTCCTAGCCCACTCAGGCATAGAACTAGATAGGCACGGATCTGCATACAATACCAAGGCCCCGGCTGGGCTCTGAAGTGAGGGAAACACCGGCTGCTGCAGTCACATTTTCATAGCGTCAACCAGACTTACTATGCTGGCGAAAATAGTTGCGAGCATAACTTAAAATTAGATTTGGTCATTACAGGTTTTATTTGTAACCTCCAAGCAAATTCGGCGGGTGCAAGACACTATCGAATTGGCCAGTTGGCCCGTACAGGCTGGCTAATTTGATAGTGTCTGGCCTTCGCCAGATCTGCTTGTAGATTGTTTATTTGCTCTTGCAGTTTCAATGGTATATGTTATCCTTATTGCGTGCTCACGAATCTACTATCCCTATCCCTCAGAAAAGCCTGGTGGAGGCTAACGTTTTCAAACTGACTTAGCTAAGCGTAGTTTAAGTGCTGTCTTTTGTTGTTGTTGTTGCATTTTTTTTATTCAAACATTTCGAGACACGACATGGTGAGGGCAAGTTGTTGTTTTTTTCAGCTTGTTTTATGACGCCACCAACACAGGATAAATACAAGACAATACTCATTTACACCTGAGTCAAGTGAGGAAAGTCGTGTAAAGTGCCTTTCCCAAGGGTGCAAGGTCGGTGTCATGTCAGGACTCGAACCCGGGACCTCTTGGTTCCGAGTCGAGTACTCTGTCGTTGCTCCACACGACCGCACATTTTTGGGTTGGGCAAAGAGAGAATCCCAAACGTTGTCGGACTATTCTGTTTTCAAAAAGAACATGTCAGGCTGTAACAGCGGAGCTAGATTGCTTTTACTTCAGAACAAGGGGTGTGTGTATATGTACGACTCCGTACGAAGGTCAGTAAAAATCAAAAGGAGTTTCGTACTAGCTTCACTTGATACAACACAGCGTTTTATTTTTCTAATATGTCTACTGCGATAACCGCCGCATTAATATTGATAAAATTGTGTTATCCCTGTGTTTTCAAGGATGCAATCACATGGTAAGGCCACACCAAGTGATTTTTATGGATGACATCAGCGTGCGCATTAATTTTCGCCTGATTTCAGAAAAAGAATTTTTGTTGCCTTCTGACGGTGGTCAACAGGCCAAAAATGGGCAAACATGTTGTAAACGTTCATCTGCAAGACACGGTTCTAACTTATTGTTTAGTCTTATATTTTTACTTTGATACAGTGTTGTATTTACTTCCTTTTATATGTGATGTTGCCACTGACTCAAAACCATTTGTAAAATGAATGGGCACTTTTATTGAGTCATTTATTTTTTTCAAAGTTGTTTCAATGACATATGAATGTTGGTAGAATTTGGCTTTCCAACAATTAAGTTTATGAGTTACTCTGTCAGTGGTCGAGCCCTGTGTTCTGGTAGGCAGTCTCTACACCCAGAGACCATTAGGGATCCAGCAAACCTCAGGCACAATTGCTCGCGTTTGATCTGTTGGTTGTGATATCATGTTTTATGGACTCAATTCTTGTTTAACAAGGTTTATGATAAATTTAAAACGGTAAAATTCTTGTTTTTTATCAGCTTGTTTTTTCTCCCTAACACATTTAATTTGGGGTCTGCAGGATGTCATCCATAAAATTTAATTGCTGTGGCCTAATATGAATTGTACACTCCTTCCAAGGATTAGTTATGCAGCGATAATATATAGCCTTAAAATCCACATTTTTGTTGTTGTTGTTGTTTTCTTTTCTCAGCGGAGTTCTAAGAGTTAGCATTAAATATGAAATGAATGTTGTTCTTATAGGTGTAAGAGCAGGCAATGACACGTACAATGTCACCAAAACCAACAAGATAAAATGCTGCAAATTACGCAAAAAGCTGTGGAAAACCATCGGCTTTGCGTTTGACGTGGCCATTGTCATACTCTTGGCGTATTTTACAGGTAAGCATTTTCATTGTGTACTTGCAAGTTGTTACGGCGTTTACTTTTAGAATTGTAATTATAATTTTTTTTATTCACATATATTTAATGAGTATTGGGCAGGAAGCACAGTTGCTTATATGACGCCTTCTACTCAAAAGAGTAGAACAAGAGTAAAACTCCATGACAAAATACATACATAATTACAAAGTGGGTAAAAGAGAATAAGTACAGACAAGACAAGTTGGTGATCTATCAATTACGAGAATGTACCTGTACAGTAAATAAAGGTTTGAACTATGTCGACGATATTACAGTTGTGTGAATGTGAGAGTGACGTGGACCCTCGTAGCATTGTATATACGATATTGAATAGCATACTTTTCAAATTTACTTCATTTTACGTATTCAAATTGATTGCTTGTCTTTAATATCATTTTGTTTCAAATTTGTAGCTAAAGTCACCTCTCTTTCGGGGGAGGTGTCAAAACTTTCGGATAAAATGGATGAACGGAACAGGAAGACCGAGCTAAGGGTCGCCAAACTGGAAAGTAAGTACAGTACACTGCACTGTGACAATGTAAAATAGCTCAAATGTACCAGAGAATTTGGTATTGGTAGAAATATTTCTATGTCGAGGTAGAGGTTGCAATATTGAAGACTTGGCAATTCTGCCGGTAGAGATCCCGACAGTATCCAGAGTTTCTGTGTGATATATATATATATATATATATATATATATATATAGAGAGAGAGAGAGAGAGAGAGAGAGAGAGAGAGAGAGAGAGAAAGAAAGAGAAAGAAAGAGAGAGAGGGAGATAGACAGAGAGAGAGAGTAGATATAATGCGTTAGAGTATTGCTTTACTTAATGCACGTGGTAAATTACATGTTTCAGAGCTAAAAGCATCTGGTGTTTAGTAATTAGGGAATCGTTTGATTCTTAAACGTAAATTGGTAATCTTGCTAGCTGGATGTCAACGGTATCTTTCAGATTGCCTTGCGTCGTCTACCTATTTGGGACACAAGGAGACACTTAGTCTTGCACGTACTCCCGAATCATGCCGGGATGGGGGACTCCTTGGGTCTACAGTCCCTCCTAGCTTTGAGTCACCAGGAGAAGGGGGGATCATGGGAGTAGATGGCCTACCTGGATCTCCTGAATCTACTGGGTCTCTAAAAGAAGGGGAATCCGTAGGATGCTCTGAGAAGGTTGCATTAAATGGGTCGGCTGAGCTCCCAGAGGAAAGAGGAAATGTGACAATGGGTGGTCAGGCTGGGTTGCATGGGTCTAATGGACCTTTTCGAGAAGTTTCAATGGGAATAAATGGCCTGGGTGGGTTGCGTGGGTCCACTGGGTCTCCTGAAGAAAAGGGGCCCGTGGGGCTGGATAGTCAGGCTGGGTTAAATGAGTGTATTGGGTCTCCTGGAGAAAACAGCCCTGTGGGAATGAAGGGTCAGACTGGGTTACCTGGGTCCACTAGATCCTCCGGGGAAGAGGTACCCAAGGGAATGAATGTCCAGGCTGGGTTATGTGGATCTATTGGGTCTCCTGGAGAAAAGGGCTTGGTGGGAACGGATGGCCATAATGGGTTACATGGGTCTACCGGGTCTCCTAAAGAAGAGGGTTCCGTGGGATTGGATGGTCAGACTGGGTTACATGGGACTACTGAGTCTCCTGAAGACAAGATCCCTGTGGCAACCGAGGGTCAGGCTGGGGTAACTTGGTTTTTTGGACAAAGAGAACCAATGGGAATAAGTGGCTATACAGGGGTAACTGTGCCTGGACCTTCAGAGGGATATGGCTCCAACGGGTCAGTTTGGCTTCAAGAGACGGTGGCACCCGTTTGGCCAACTGATCTAACAAGTTCAAGCCCTTTCAAGCATCCCAAATCATCTGACGGGCGTAGCTCAAATGAAGGTGAGCCACTAGTATTGAAATCATATTGCAAAGCTGTCACAGTGACTTTGGAATGTAACTGTACCAGGCAGGTAGGATATTAAGTCACGTATAATAGAATGATGTGCTTATTTAGCTAGATATCTGATCTTTGTCCCCTTTTTTGTGGGTTAAGAAGTTTTCAATAAAGCTATAAATATATTTTTGACAAAGAGGGCCATGGTAGCATTTAAATTTAAATGATGTGATGTTTTATGACCCTAAGCATTCTTATAATATTTTCCATCGTACACTATAGGGGAAAATGTACAGATGTTTTGTTTCTAGCGTTTGTCTCTTTGTTTGTGTTTCTGTAGTTATTTGAATACTGTAGCGTCAAAAGAAGTGAGGGGTTAAGTGGTAAGCAAACGAGTTTAAATTCTATCCCATAATTTCACGTGTTAACAATACAGGGTATTATTCTAGTGCACAAAGTCCGTCTCAATGCTTCTACCTGCAGCTTGAAGATTTGGGATTGGGTACATGGAATGGTACGCTCGGTTTTCAAGTCCGTCTTTTAGAACTGACACAAAAATTATCTATGAATACATAGCCATTACTTAAGGTGAAATTCTGTTTCTTTTTCCAACAGGTTGTCGTGTATCAGACTACGTTCGTTTTAACGGAGTTTGCTACAAGAGCTTTATGGAGAGGAAGGCATACGATAAGGCTAGACAGGCGTGTGCAGCAGACGGGGGGATCCTAGCCACGCCGAAGAACAGCGCGATCAACTCTTTTCTCGCTAATCTAGCAAAAGTTGTGAAGAGTCGCTGGATTGGGCTGACCGACGCCAACAATGACGGTCATTGGGTATTTGAAGACGGTGAAAACATGACGTCATCCGGCTATTCCAACTGGCAACCCGGTGAACCGAAGCCAACTAACCGCCACAGTGGCTGTGCTGGGTTCTGGTATCGTGGATCCTCATGGAGTGGACAAGACTGCAGCATGCGCAGGGGGTTCATCTGTCAGCTAAATTAAGCCAGGTATGCACTTTGATCACCATATTTATGATAATTGCTGGTGATGGGAAAACTAAATAGTACTGAAACTAGGTTTAGTCTTACTAGCAACTCTAGTGAATAGCTTTATCGTTTCGGGGCTCAAACCTTACCAGAACAAATGGCGCTTTCTGACATCTCAGCACACCAAACCAGCAGCAGTAAAAAAAAGGCCCCAGACTTTAGATTTGTACTGCAGAAGTCAACAGTAATTTTAATAATAGCGAGGCTAATATTACCAGCCGCTAGAGTTGTTCACCACGATGTTCTGTACCTTTTAATGTCAAGCACTAAATAAATGAATTTAAAAAAGTCATTCTACATGTAGGTGACGTCTCAATATTCAATGAAATGCCCAATACTCTTCTACTCAATTTACATTTCATTTACATAGTTTACTTCATATAAAGCACCTTCTGATGTAAAATGCACATACGTTTATGTATTTATCGTTCCAGTTGACATTTGACGAAGGACACACGGAAGTCCATAAACCTAACTTGTTGTGAGAAGCCGGAGCCGGTTGGATACTGCCTACTGGCTGGATATCCTTGCCTATTTGATACTGTCTTGGACACTAAAATATTGAATATATAGTATTTGCTTGCTAATTACCTTTGCCAGAAGGTTACGTATTTGGATTGACTATGGGGGAGTGGCTGTGGATTGTATAAATTCGTGGGGATTCATCCCTCAGGATTCATTCCTCAAGCTAACCGACATCTCGCACACGTACGCAGTCGTCCCTCAGTAAGACATCTGGAGCCGCAAAGTTCCCGTTTAGAACTTTATTTCAGCCTGACACACAGGGGGGGGGGGTGGCTGTGGATGTAAGCTGCTTAACTCTTCAAGCCACGAATGATTTTTGGTAGGCAAGTTAGGTGAATGGATCATTATGAAATTCAGTGGGTAGGGTTAAGGAAATGGACGGTAAAATTCAGCAATTGGCCCGGTATCGATAATGTACGGTACTGCAAGGGAACTTGAAAGGTTTTGATTTCAAGTTTGTTTTTTTAGTGGTTTCTACTAGTAGGTTTGGGGGCACAAATTAAGTTCCGGTTTTGCTACTGCAGTTTTCTCTGCGGTGTGATCTTGAAAGGTTTAATTCATTTAGCAAAGGTATGAGGTCATGGAACTCTGGTTCCAAATGTAGTTGGTCAATTATTAGTGTCATTAACTAAACAAATTACGTTTACGAACTATGTCATAGGATCTGTATGTTGTTGTATTTGGTACAGAATAAATTTTATTAAGAATCATCAATGAAAGCAGATGCATGTAATTCTACCACAGAAAATTATAGTATCACGACATTTTGTCGAACCCATTTATACTAGATTTTTCTTGTTTAAGGTACATTTGTCTGCGAGGATCAGGCAAAAATATAATTGCCACGGTGGTAAAATTTGGGCCCCGATCTCCCCACCTGCTTTAGAACCCGAACCACGTTCGATATGACGTCATTCGAATCGAACGGCGTTCGATCCGGGGTCCCCCGCGGTCAACCGCGTGTTCAGGCTCTTTTTTCACACGGGTACAGCCAAACAGAAAAAATATCACATTTGCACAAATATAAACAGTTTTTTGGACAGTCCATCTATGCTGTCATTTGTAGTGGACATGTAACATGTAACGAAGTTACTGCCGTGATCGTGGGTGACCTTGAATGTCGCAATACTTGTACACGCTGGCATGAATGTCCCCCTCTTCATATTCGTGCCGCATGACATGCGTGCAAACCTCGAGCAAGATTGGAAGCACGGAGAGTCCAACATACCTCATTGACGGCTCAAAATGACTGTAACGGTTTTTCCGAGGCTTGTGTCTTAGGGATTTTTGAAAAATGCCCCCGATTTTGAATTATGGGTAATTGAGTGCGAAAAATGTCAAAAAATGCCATTTTTTCACCTATTTGTCGACAAAAACTACACTTTAAATCAGAAATTAAAAAATTCCTAAGGCACAGCTTTCGATATTATCCCTAGCCGTCGAAAGATATAAAAATTGGGGATAATATATGTAGCCAATCTTGCTCAGTGTTTGCCTAAAAAATGGCGCTCCGCAAACGCGAAAAAAAATCGTCTTTCGGAGCGAAATTATGAAAAATCAGCCATTTAACGTAAAAATCAAACATGAAAAGTATGTAAGGGCGATAATTTCATTTTATTTTGACGAAATTTACCCTTCCATACCATTTGTTTATTTTCAAATGTTTACGGTTAGCCCAAAAATTGCGTCTTGTAACCCGATACTTTTTCGAACGCCCCTAGCAATGGGAAAGAATACCGTAGCAACAGACCACCGTGTGCTTATTTTCTCCCATGTGCAATGCACTAGATGTATAGAACCCGGCTATAGTCATATGTTATTTTATTCATACCTGGCACAATTATATATTTAATCTGCAATTGGTGTATTATTTGGAGACAAATGAAAATAGCAAATAAATGTTAGTAAGTAAGAAGTATAACAGGTGATATATAGCAATATCATTTCCTTCCTCTCATGCCATTGTTGTATGTTTAATTGTTAATTATACAAGGCAAAACTACGGAAGACAACTAACATCATAGGCACAAATAACACGGAGTGATGTGATTAAATCGGCCTTACGCACTGTTCCATACAGAAAGTCTGTCTGGCAGCATAGAATACACCAAAATTACTTCAGAATCCCGAAGACCAATATAGAGATTTCAAACATTATTTGACTATAGGCCCAGACAACAGTTGTTGTTTTTTCAGTATTAATACCACCCCATTATCTGCTTGACTGTTTTCACTATTCCTGACAACTACTTCTTAGGAACAGCAATGACAGCCACACATATCCTCATCCAATCCTCAGATGATACGGTGGACAGCATAAACCTTCGTTGTACAGAGAAGTAAAACCGATCACAAGTCTAGTGAAAACATTCAAAGTATTTCTAAAATTTTAATTTGTGTATGAATTTTCATTGTTTAAAGATATTTAGTAAGAATGCCCTACTGTGCTTGGTGGCAGGGTAGTTGTAGGAAAATTGATTAATGATATGTGTGATTTGCTGTTTCGTGACATCAGAAGGGTGTATACATTGTGTACAGATGGTTTTGTTCATTGAATAAAAATACTGAATGTTATGAGAAACCGTCTATTTAATAATTTATTGAAAATGCTACAATTCTATAGACTGTGGCAAATAGTTGGTATGTCATTCTTGTGGTATTTGTAAACTTGAAAATCCTAATACATCAATTATGTAAATCAGGACATAATGAACATACTTAATGAGAAAATGATAGAATAGCCTTCTATGTTAATTTAGAAAAGACCATTGGACAAGTCCTTTTATTTGAAACGAGAAGAAGACCAACTGATATAAATAATGTAAATAAAACCCATATTTCCACAATCTATGAGAAAATACAAAGACCCAGTGGTTAAAGACATTCAGCCTGAGATGAGGTCTGGAAGGAAGTGGACAGCTAGTGCTGCAGTGGAAGAGGCTGAGGCCAGGCTCAAGCATAAGGAGGTAGTTGGAGCGACCCAGACTGGCCGTCAAGGACTTGGGCTGATGCGCCACAAGTGGTGGTCATCAGCAACGGAGAAGGAGCGAAGAGTGATGGTTGTGCAAGAAGTAAGAGAAAAGGAACAGGAGAAGACGGTTGCTGTAGCAACTGGGAAAGCTAAGCAGGGGATGTTGACAACATGGGAGAGTGTTGAGCAAAGGAACATTTCATTCAGTGTCCTATGGCAGTTGGAACCTCTCCGCATCTCGTTCCTGTGGCGCTCCACATACGATCCACATACGAACTTCGAACGTCAAATCCCTTTCTTAGCGTGCGTTTTATTATTTGAAAAATTCAACTGTTATGTGTTAGTATCAGCAATAGGTGATCAAGTCAACCATCAGTAGCTACGTCTATATAGACATGGACTGACCTGTAGAGAAGAAAGACAGCTTGCCAGTGGGTGGTGGTGTCTTCAGACGCTGCTGCCCCCCCCCCCCCTCTGGAGGGAATATTGAACTTAAAGGGCCAAAATTCCCGACGAAGGGTGGATGTTCAACTGATGAACCCACTGGCGAGGCACACGGAGAAGATCATTGAGGTGTTTTTAAACTTTGCCACTTTTCCCTTTTTTCTAAGTTCAAATGTTCTTATCATTTCTTTTTGCTTGTGCAATACCCTCTGAAAATTTGTCGGCCATACGCTATTCTGCTCTCTTTCTCTAAGGCCTTTGAAACCTTTTTTTCAACCAAAAAAAGTACATAGCGTTCAAATGTTCTCATCATTTCTTTTTACTTGTGCAATACCCTCTGAAATTTTGGTGGCCATACGCTATTCTGCTCACGAGTTATGAGGGGGCGAAGGAGTCCCTCCCCGTTCGACGAATAACAAAAAAAAAAAGTGTTATTGGTTAATTGGGTTAATGATTTGTCTTTCATTTGTTCACCTATACACCACTCTTTGCTTTAATGTATGTATTACAGGTTTATTAATTTGTCGGTTTATAATGCTAAATAGTTAAAGAATATAAATAATGCATTGTATTCTAATATATGTACGCCCCGGAATAACAGCCAATTTGATGGCATTAGCGTTAAACTGGCCAATGTTTATCGTCGAAACTCCAACACAATCTGACAACTGAAGATATAATTCCCACCAAAGTTTTCAAACTATAACACAATAGCCTGCAGGGGTAATAGATGTCGCAGTCATCGATACCATTGCCTTGGTTCAACCAGAACGCCTCTTGACGACAGGCCAAATTGCCAATGCTTTGAAAAGCTTTGCATTATAAGCTTTGGCTCAAAAGAAATTAGGATAGCAAAATAAATCACAAAAGCATGTGTGGGTAATTCAATAAAGACTTTAAATGCATCTCTGATAGCCTCTTAATTAACATCAGTCAGTTTTAAAGTAAAGCTATTTTTAACATTGTCACCAGATTAGTAAATAGGAGAGTGTAGTGTTACGCCAAAAATAGTTACTCAAGCAAGTGTAGTGTTACTTTAAACAATCACGCCTTTTGATGGCACAAACAACAGGTTAAATATCCCTGCCTAATTACCTAATTAGCATGATAGTGAAGTAATCAAAACCATGATAATCATATTATTTTTTTCTATTCATTTGCGAACGACCTTGGTGACCATTTGACTTTTCCCATGCTAGCCAAGTATTCAGGTCCATGGTAATTAGTTGTAACATAATTATCACGTGAGGTGGCAGATACACACATACTTGACGACCAAGTGGACGTCGACACACAACCAAGTTGGTACGCCCGCAAGCTTTGCAAGACACCGTAAGGTTTGCCTAAATTTGTCTTCTTGTTGTTGATGTTAAATTTGGGTCGCGGATTTAATGTCATATTGATAAGTACTTAAGTATAGCATATTTCTAATTTTGACATAAGATATCAGGGAAAAGGAGAAGGAAACATTTGTGGGGTCGTGTGGCGTAGCGACAGAGCGTTTGGCTCGGAACCAAGAGGTCCCGAGTTCGAATCATTCCATGCCACTGACCTTGTGCACTTGGGAAAAGGCACTTAACACGACTTTCCTAACTTGACTCAGGTGAAATTGAGTATGTCTATTGCCCGTTCATGCGTTTGTCCTTTGCGTTGGTGGCGGCATTAAAATAGGTTGAATGAACTTGAGTATACCACCACCATGTCTTGTGATAAAATATTAGAATTAAAAAAAATTGTACCGGGACCCCTCTTGAAAAGAAAAACGTGAGTTTCATTTGAACTGTTTTGTTACATTTCGGTCAACGATTCATTGTCATATTGATCAGTATCGTAGGTATTGAATATTCCTGATTTTTTCTAATTATGTATAAATAAGAAAAGGAGGAGTAAGATACGTTGTAATTTTGGACGTGAGCATCATTGGAAAGCAGTCAAGTGATTTGTGAGCCACCCTGGCTGAATAAAACAGAAATAAATACAGGAATGATTCCTCTGCAATTTCTGTCTTTAAAATGTGATGGTTGTCTTTTTACAACACCGAAATTAAGAACCAAAATAAAGAAATTGCACAATGAGTAATTCATTTATTCTTTTTTTTTTACCCAAATCAAAGAGGGGCATATGAATTTACTTCAATATATGTATTGCAATGGGAAATAAATTTTACTTTCCTCTCTGATAAATAATGGCTTGAAAGTGTGTCGTAACCATGGTGATGGTGACGAGTTTTGTCGGTCTTCTGAGAGTCCAGACCGGCTTGTTGTCTGCAATAGTACTTTACTCTGTTTTTTTTAAATGCTAAATAGTTAACAAAAATCACTGTAGGTTAACGTAGTTAGGTCCCAGGTAGACGACCCATTTTGCGTCAGCACTAGACAGAAAATATTTAACGTTAAAATCTGAACACATAACAGCTAATTTCCGATGATAAAGGCATTAAAATACCTAAACTATGAAATCTTAACTTGTACTCAGTGTAGTGGTAAGGTATCGTAGCCATCGACGAAATTTCTATGGTTCAACAAGAACGCTTTTTTTCAGCTAGAATGACAACAGGACAAAGAGCCACTGCTTTGGAATGCATCTTATTATCAGCTATGGCTTAAAAGAAAATTAGTTTCCCAAACAAAATTAGGTAGGTAATCCAATCATTTCTTTTAATACATCGCTAATAGGCTCCTTAAATACCTCCTAATTAACATAGGTCATTTTTAAAGTAAAGCTATGTTTATTTTTAAAACACTTTCATCAGACTGTTAAATATGAGAGTGTAGAGTTTCTTCAAACAATCAGGACTTTTGGTGCAGCAACAGCAGGTGCATTATGCCTACCTAATTACCGTAGGCCATTGACGTTTTGTTGTGGTTTGCCAATTATTTCTTTTCATTTGCGAACGGTATTGGTGAGCATCAGCCTTGTCAAGCATGTAGTGAAGTAATCATGTTCACGATAATCAGATTTCTTTTCCATTTATTTGCACACGACCTCGTTGACCATTTGGCTTTGTCATGCTAATAAATTATTTATGTCCATGGTAACCATTATTATCATGTGAGCAGGCAGATACACAGTAATTGACAAACAAGTGGACGTTGAAACACTCCCAATTTGGTACACCTGCAAGCCTTTCAAGACACCGTAAGGTTTGCCTGAATTTTTGTCGTTGTTGCTGTTAAATTTGGTTTACGGATTCATAGGTATATTGATACGTATATCGGTACGTAAGGATAGCATAATTCTGACTTTGTCTTACGATGTCTGACAAAAGGAGGAGAAAATATCTTTACCAGGGCTCCACTTGAAAAGCAAACCATGAGTTTTGTCTGAACGGTTTTGTTACATTTCGGTCATCAAATCATTGTCATATTGATGTGTGCGTAGGTATTGTATAGTCCTGATTTTGTTTGAGGATGTGTTTAAAAGGGGAAAATACGCTGTAATTTTGTACAGGGGCCTCCCTTGAAATCAGCCAGGTTAGTATATTCTTTGTGAGACACCCTGGCTGAATAAAACAAAAATAACTAGAAAGGCAGACATTTGCTCAGGAGCAAATGTAGCATATGGGTTCATCACATCCCCTGTACCAAAAATGGACCTCTCCCTCTCCGGTACACACAGCCCTGTCCAATACATAATCTAACAAAAATGCCTCCCCTCTTCTAGTGACCCCACATTATGTTATAGTCCAGTTAAAAAGACTGAAAACAATCTTTACCACACCCCGGGATCGAACCCGTGAACTTCGAGAAACTGAGACTGACGCTTGCCCGTTTATCGTGCTAAGCCACTACACCACGACTAGCTACGAATACATAGGCTATTCATATACATAAAGGAACTAAATATACATTTTAGCCTGAAGTGAAGTTCAAAAGTCACAAATTGTATTATGTAATGTAACAGGAGGGTACCCAGAAGTGTTAGGAGATTTCTGCGGCATGTGTTCCCGAAATCGCCATACGGTGCTTTCAGGATTAGTACAAATTTTTGTACTTTTGACAGGATTCACGCCACCCTGTATCTGCTTTGTATGGCAGTGTAAGAATAAAATGTAATTTATCTGATCACCCCTGTTCAAAATTGAATTTAAAACTAGTTGGAAGAATTATATCATTGAGTTACATGTGTGCCCATGTCTCTGATGATTGCAGCTAAGTAAAAACTGCACTAGACATAATTCGAAACTTTTACAGAGGACCCCCATAATTATAAGGAACAACATTGATGTCAACGAAAGGTCAATGACCTTACCTACGACACCGCTACATGTATCTACAGCTAATTTGGTTAAAAGATTTTAACATTTGGTTAAAAGATAGCAAGGTATATGATAATGTAGGTTATGTCACATGTTTCCACTTATTTACATCCCAAAACATTCCTTTTTCCTTGCCAATACTTGTAAAAAAAAAACAAGGTATTTTTTCCATTATTACTATGTTGCAGCAAGCGCAGGTGTTCTTTTAGCAGATTAAAATACCAGGGGTATTTGGTTACTCTACCTTCATGCCAAATTTCAGGTTATTTGGTCCAAAAATGAAGAAATTGAATCCATTTTAAGAAATTGTAGGAGAAGGAGGAAGAGAAGGAGGAGAAGAAGAAGAAACATGAGTAAAAACAATATGGATTCACCATAAATACTGGAATGATTCCTCTAAAATGCAGTACCTATATATACCCAAATATCGGTACTGCATTGGGAAATATGCCAATCTCTTAAAATTTTCTATGTACTCTCCTTTCTGATACAGATGGCGGGAAAGTGCACCGTAACCATGGTGATGATGGCAAGTCTTCTTGGTCTTCTGAGGGACCAGATCGGCGTGTTGTCTACACCAGTGGACCCTGAATCAGACGGTAATTACAGCTTCGTCTTACATCATTTCATATCGGTATGGGTGGACTGCAGGGCTGTTTTGTTGGGTACTTAGGGAAAGAGCATTGACGAAAAAAATGAAAGAATTTTTATGATTTGTGACATGTAGGTAGCTCATTTTGAGGTAGCATAACTGAGCATAACTAGAGGCTGATTATGTACATCAGAAACTAATTTGCATAACAAATGAGGAACGTTTACTACACATTTCCTGTTTACAATAAAGCATGGTTTATTGCGTGTGATAATCCAAGGTATAAAGGAACAAAATATATTTTAAGGATTTCAATTACCTTTCGCATTTATTTTATTTCTCAACCTGGTCGTTCTACTTGGCAACTGTGAAAAGCAAAGCAATTTCCTTTCGTCCTAGAGTGTACAAAGGTCTTCCTTTGTCCATTGTGGACTATTGGACACATCCTAAGACTTATCCTGATCCACTTCTATGTCAAATTTAATGTATAGGAAATGCTGAAATGCTTCATGAACTCGTGACTAACGAAAAGATCATGCGCGAGGATATGGCTGCGTTCAAAGGTATGTCGGGTGAACTTTTTTGGTGGGAATCAGTTTTTGTTGTGAGTTTTTTTATTTGCCATTTTTTCTTCAAATCGCCGATTCTAACGGCAGCAAAGATCCCGATTGAAATTTCTGCTGATACAAACTACAACTCCCGTTTAGTATCATACATGTACTGTAAGCATTATTAGGTATCTAGTTGTTTTATGATATTATTAAGCACAGAGAATTTAAATCAAACCATACAGTAATGTGGTTACGTTATTATCAAAATTTCAGATTAAAATTGTTGCTGCATGATTTTGAACTTTTTTTATTATTTTTTTATTTTATTTGGGACATCCTGATGGGTTTGTTTTCTTCAAAGTTTTGAGGAAACCTTAGTAAAGAGTGAGTTTAGAACCGGTTAACCACTCTTCATGTTGTCACGATATAAGTTCGATGGCAAGTGGATCGTTTTGAGTCAATTTCATATTGCCTTACCACAGTTGATTACGAATTAACCACCGTAATATATAGCTGGAGATTAGAGAGGACCTACTCCCCGTGTGGAAGAAGAGTTGATACAATTATGAATTAAAGATCACTGTCTTTCCTGGTGGAACATCTTACTCTTCCCGGACATGAAATTGAAATGTTGTCATTAGAGGTTGATTTTTCCTATACCTGCAGGAACTATGCTTTCCCCACTTCAATAATCGGCAATTGTACCTGTAGTGGTATTGCGATCAGAGTCCCTACCCGAGACTCTGATCATGATTTCTGCTTTCTTACAGATATGTTGGTTCACCTTGAAAAGCGATTAGACAATATGCAGATGTCTTTGCAAAACATCAGGGATGACATGGTGGTGTTTAAGAGGATGGACCAGAAGATTATGACTCTAGAGGAGGTCATTTATACAACCAACAAAAACTTGCAGACGGCCAACAATACTAAGAACGAGACCTCAGAGGTGGTAGGAATGGTGAATTCGATCGTTTTGAGAGTGGAGAGCTTGGAGAACAAAACCGACAGTGGAACCCAGCTGTACAAAGATCTGATGGTGAACCCGACGTGTGGTACATGTGCAGCAACTTCCATTTCCGCAGAGCTTATGACAGAAATCATCAGCAGGGTGGAGAGTGGAATAAGTGAGTCAAGCAAGGACCTGTGTTGGGTTTTCGTAAATGTATTGTAAATCAAATGGTATATATATATATATATATATTTACTATTTGATTCACAATATATATATATATATATATATATATGTGTGTGTGTGTGTGTGTGTGTGTGTGTGTGTGTGTGTGTGTGTAAGTGAGTGGTACACATACACACCAATCATGTATACTTTTAAGATTTATAATCGTAATATGGTTCTACTTGGATTCCTTACGTATGATCTGTCCATACATATATGCATATGTGTGTGTATATGTGTGTATATATATGCGTGTGTGTGTGTGTGTGTATGTGTGTGTGTGAGGGAGAATTGTTTATGAAATACTCAAGCCGGCCTGCTTGCTGATGACATGATTGAAGTCCTGATGAATCAAGAAATGAAAAGTAATTCTTATTTAGTAGGAGCAGCCAAAGGCAATGTACGATTATATGTTATATATGGAACCAGTCTTCTTCGACTTTTAACATTACTAGCAGATATGTTACCTTTTTTAGCTGTGGAAGGTTTCACCGTGTGGGCACAGTCATTTGCTTATGATGATGCCGGTGCTAGCCAACTTGCCTATAATGACCAAACGTATATCAGCAGCAATGGACAAGTAAGCAGAATCGAAACAAGTATGGATTCGTTTCTTTAAATCTTACTTCGAGATATTGCTTTTGTTTTGCGTTTCTAATCGTAGCAACCTACTGAAGTTGCGTTTCAGTAGTTCAATTTTAATCTTTAGATACAACAAAGGTTTAAAGATACAATTACTTCTATAACCTAGAACATTTCATAAACGTAAGCATTAAAACTAAATAATAGCTGCATTATACCAAGATACCATATTCTCTAAATATATTTTTTAGAAAATGATAGTTTTAATTGATGTATAGACGTACTTGTGTATCAGTGATGGAATCTATAAGATAGAGATGGTTCGGCCCAATAATGGGGCCCAATAATGGAATGCGCAGGCCAGACAGGAGAGGATAACAAGAAGGTCCTGTTAGTATGTTCCGTAGAGTAGGAATATTATTAAAGAGTTTATTCGAGTATACCCGGCTCATCTTGTGACATATGAGTATAATGAAAAATATTATATTCTGGTTGTATACAATCTTGAAATATAAGATTAAACTGGACAGGAATGCTGACAGTTTTATTATCATTACAGATTTATATAACGAATGGCCTCGAGGGCATCAGGTATTTATTCTGAATGAGCGGACAGGGGCAGTACTTGATAAGGCTGTATTCGACACCTCCAGGGAAGAAGGAGGTGGCATCACAGCAGCACGAAGTCTTACAACGTACCTACAAGGAGTCACTGAGGTAATTATTAATAAACGACATTGTTTGGCGTAGTGGTAACATTGTTTGCCATGCGCCAATAAACCAGGTGGTTTAAGGTTCAAACCCCTAGGATGCTCTGATATTGTCTTGGCAAACGCACAAATTAAAGTACTAGTACAGCAGTGTGAAGTTTTCTCGTGGTGTGACCAAGCTATCGAAAGTAAAAGGCATGTGCATGAAATACTACTTTCCTATAAGCCTGGGCCGCCTTTACCCAACCGAGTTACTGCTATAAATTCCGACATAACACAGAGAACATTTAACTTTTAATATTGTTGCTTCCATTCTGTTGCAGGGACGGATAATCGTCATCGTTGTCCATGACAACGGAGATACAGGAGTTGACAATGAACCGGATCTAGCATCTTATGGATCCACCACTCAGCCAAGTAACATTCTTTTTATTAAAATCTTGTTAAACTTTCGGGTAAGAATTGAATCCCAAAACGTTGCACGAAAGCTAAATATAGCTTTTCTGGTGGCTTCTGAGCATATTAACCATATTTCACGGGGGTGGGTGGGTTGAGGCCCATGCCAACGTTAATGTCTGGGCGGCTCATAAAAAAAAGATATTTTAGGTGTTTTTAGGAGACATGATGTCTTATCAGTCCCTTTTAACCATCAAATAAACCGATGTTTGAGCAAAATTTAGTCACATGACTTAGGCACCTACATTAATATGCCTTTATCATTACAACAAAGTAAAAATACATATGTTTTGTTTTGACTGCAATCTAGTTACAGATGCTTTAGATATACACACCCCATCAGGTGTTTGCCGTAAGAGAGAGAGAGAGAGAGAGAGAGAGTGTGTGTGTGTGTGTGTGTGTGTGAGTGAGAGAGAGAGAGAGAGAGAAAGAGAGAGAGAGAGGGTGTGTTTGTAATAAAATGTTTGGTTATTCTAAAACAAAAGCAGCTGACGGCTGACCATGTTTTAAGGTCTAGTAATCAATCTAATTTACTATATAATGGTAATATATTGTACAATATCTTATAGAATGGAGAGAATCCTGGGCCATGATCACTCAGAAAGGAAAGACGCCATCATGGTTTGTGGAGAAGAAGAGCGCAAAGGGTACAGGACCTACTATTGCAATGGCTTACATACCAGTGGACAACTAAGCGAACCAATAGGTAAAGACGCATGCATGTATCTAGCCTGGAAACCAGGCTCGTTAGCGAGCTCAAGATCCGCTACCCGGCAACAGATCTTGAGGGGTGGACTAAAGCTAACAATGCTGGGCTCCAGGCTTATATATATTTTAAACGACATTCACTGTAAATTGCTAATGTTTGTCCTTTAACCCTATCTAGACCGGGCTTTTTGGGGATTCGCGGCACGGGGGGGGGGGGGGGGGGTATTCGCCACCCCGTCAGAACTCGTAAACGGTATATCGTATGACTACCCAAGGACGGTGTGCTAGTATAAATAAATTATAACAACAAATTTTCATATTGTTATGACGTAATATGACGTTATTTTGACGTCATTAATGTGATTTATTGGCCAAAACTGTCCAGATAGGTTTTTCTCTTGAAGATCAATGGTACACAACATAACTTTAACAAAAAGTTATGATAAAATATTAGGGTATACTAAGGCTTATGTTGCCCATACCAACACCGATGACGTCAAAATGACGTCATGCATATTTAAGCTATCTGCCATATCTTTGATCATGAATCTTCAATTTTGAAAAATATTTTTTTCCAGATAAAGCCTAGAATATATTGTAAATAGACTAAAGACGTTCATATGAACCTTTACTGTAAAAAGAAATCGAAGTAGAGATAAGATTTTAGGGAAAATTACCCGTATATACCTAATCTAATTGTATGAGCCGCCATCTTGGATTTTGACCAATGACGTCATTAAATTAGCATAAATTATGCATTGTTATTAATAAAAAGTACATTAGATGTTATTGATATTAGAAAGCATGTGTAACTTGAAATAAAACCCTGAAAAGTCTAGTTAAAATGAAAATTACTGAATTTCAAAAAAAATGATTTTCGGGCCCCTGGCGTTAAGTTTCTGTTGTGCAGAAGACAGGAGTTCGTCCACTTGCAGATGACGTTGAAATATTAAACAACATGCTCAATAATTTGCTACTTCATTTTCATTTCTTTTACAAATTATATTTCACGAAAAGTAGCTTCTAAAGTAAAAAAAAACATTTGAAAATTCATTTGGGAGGACAATACACATATGTATCTATCGTTGCAGCTGACATTTGACGTCCGACACCTATCTTGTACAGTGAGTTCCTGGAACCGATTGGATGCGGCCTACTTGGACACTGACTTGCCTTCTAACAAGCCTTTTTGCTTGTTCGTTTGTTTGTTTGTTTGTTTGTTGGATACCGTCTTGGCCACTGAAATATATATTTTTTGATACTAGGAGTTGTAGAGCGTGGAATATCTAGTATTTGCTTATAAATAACATGTATATAGTTTGGCGCTGATTTACTGTCAATAGATCTGAACAATTTACCCAAACATTTTATACAGTATTTTGCTGCTGTAAAAACTTAAATAATATTCTAAAAGGAAAGCAAACGAATTTGGTTCTGTTACAGATGGCTGTAGTATCACGACATTTTGCTGAATTTATTTTACTATATTTTCTTAAAGCTATTGTTGTTTTTGACGATCAGAAAAAAGGGAATCGCTTAGCTAGAGGGGCTTTTCCCTTTTATGCGCAATGTATATAATATAGACGGTCCATTGGTACGTACAAAATGTTTGAGTTATGCAGTGTTGTCTAGAGTCTATCTTAAGAAGCTGGTGGCTTTCTGTTAATTAAGGTCACAACTGAGTCACATCAGTCACGCCGTTTCATTTTGTCAGTTTTTCTAACAAATATTTAAAGAATCGAATGAAAAAATATATATAGAAGGCAACTTACCCCATCTTTAGTGCCACTATTGTACATGGTTTGTTGAACATTATTTTTAATAAAAGTAGAATGTTGTTCTAATACATGTTATTTGATGTTGAGCAATATCTACTATTGTCGGAGGCACGTAAGATGTTTGTTTGTTTGTTTGTTTGTTTGTGTGTTTTGGGAAAACAATTGCAGAGGTTGATTCCGACAACCAATTGATTGAATTGTGTGGACTTACACGCTGCTCATATACAGATAGCATGCAAGCAAACGATAACCTACACCTAAAAGAGTCTCGAGGGCCAATTATAGCAGACATAACTTAACCTTTTGGGGGTCTAGGCCCCGGCCACAACAATTGCTTTATCATTTTAATTACCACCCCATCTTCTGCTTAAAGTTTATAACTCCTGGCCACTACTTCTTAGGAACAGCAATGATAGCCACACATTTTCTTATCCACTCCGTAGATGAAACAATAGACAGCATGAACCTACATGGTAGAGAGAAGTAAAATAGATAACCAGTCTGGTAAAACATTCAAAATGTTCCAAAATTCGAAAATTTGCATATATTTTCATCCTTTTCAGCTATCAACTCAATAATAGATGCAATAGGGAAATAGATATCGCAGCGATCGACATCATTGCCTTGGTTCAACCAGAACGCCTCTTGACGACAGGACAAATTCCCAATGCTTTGAAAAGCCTTGTATTATCAGCTATGGCTCAATCGAAATACGAACAGCAAAATAAATTACAAATCAAAGCATGTATGGGTAATTCAATAATCATTTATGTCTTTAAATGCATCTCTGATAGCTTCCTAATTAACATCAGTCAGTTTTAAAGTAAAGCTATTTTTGACACTGTTACCAGATTGCTAAATAGGAGAGTGTAGAGTTACTTCAAACAATCACGCCTTTTTATGCACCAACAACAGGTTAAATATCCCTGCCTAATTACCTAATTAGCATGATAGTAAAGTAATCAATACCTTGATAATCAGATTGTGCTTCTCATTCATTTGCAAACGACCTTTGTGACCATTTGGCTTTTGCCATGCTAGCCGAGTAGTCATGTCCATGACAATCAGTTGTAACATAATTATCACGTAAGCTGGCAAATACACACATACTTGACGACCAAGTGGACGTGGACACACAACCAAGTTGGTACACTTTGCAAGACACCGTAAGGTTAGCCTGAATTTGTCTTGTTGTTGATGTTAAATTTGGGTCGCGAATTCAATGTCATATTGATAAGTACCCAATTATAGCATATTTATGATTTTGGCTTAAAGTGTCAGAGAAAAGGAGAAAGAAAAATTTGTGCCAGGACCCCTCCTGAAAAGCAAACCGTGAGTCGGATTTAACTATTTTGTTACATTTAGGTGTTCGTTTCTTTCTCATATTAATTAATACGTAGGCATTGAATATTCCTGATTTTTCTAATTATGTATAAATAAGAAGGGGAGGATGAAGATGCGTTGTAATTTTGGACATGAGCCTCATTGGTAAGCAGCCAGGTGATTTGTCACCCACTCTGGCTGAATAAAACAGAAATAAATACAGGAATGATTCCTCTGCAATTTCTGTCTTTAAAATGTGATGGTTGTCTTTTCACAACACCGAAATTAAGAACCAGAATACAGAAATTACACAATGAGTAACTCATTAATTCTCCTTCTACCCAAATCAAAGAGGGGCATATAAATTTACTTCAAGATATGTATTGCAATAGGAAATGAATTTTACTCTCCTTCCTGAAAAATAATGGCTTAAATGTGCCTACCTAATTACCGTAGGCCATTGACGTTTTGTTGTGGTTTGCCAATTATTTCTTTTCATCAGTTGCGAACGGTTTGGTGAGCATTAGCGTTGTCAAGCGTGGTAGTGAAGTAATCATGTCCACGATAATCAGATTTCTTTTTCATTTATTTGCAAACAACCTCGTTGACCGTTTGGCTTTTGTCATGCTAATAAATCATTTATGTCTATGGTAACCATTATTATTATGTGAGCAGGCAGATGCACAGTAATTGACAAACAAGTGGACGTCGACGCACGCCCAATTTGGTACACCTGCAAGCCTTAAGGTTTGCCTGAATTTTTGTTGTTGTTGCTGTTAAATTTGGGTCAAGGATTCATAGGTATATTGATACGTATATCGGTACGTAAGAATGGCATATTTCTGATTTTGGCTTACGATGTCTGAGAAAAGGAGGAGAAAATATATTTACCAGGACTCCACTGGAAAAGCAAACTGTGAGTTTCATCTGAATGGTTTTGTTAGATTTCGGTCATCGATTCATAGTCATATTGATTAGTGCGTAGGTATTGTATAGTCCTGATTTTGTTTCTGTAATTTTGTACAGGGGCCTCGCTTAAAATCAGCCATGTTATCATATTCTTTGTGAGCCACGCTGGCTGAATAAAACAATAATAAATACAGGAACGATTTCTCTACAATGCAGTAACTATATATATACTTAAATATAGGTACCGCATTGGAAATATGCCAATCTCTTTAAATTTTCCATGTACTCTCCTTTCTGATACAGATGGCAGGAAAGTGTGCCGTAACATTGGTGATAATGGCAAGTCTTCTTGGTCATCTGAGGGACCAGATCGGCGTGTTGTCTACACCAGTGGACCCTGAATCAGACGGTAATTACAGCTTCGCTATACATCGATCATTTCATAACGGTATGAGTGGGCTGCAGGGATGTTTTGTTGGGTACTTAGGAAAAGAGCATTTACGGAAAAAATGAAAGAATTTTTATGATTTATGGCACGTAGGTAGTTCAGTTTGAGGTAGCATAACTGGGCATAACTAGAGGCTGATTATGTACATCAGAAACTAATTTGCATAATAAATGAGGAACGTTTATAACACATTTCCCGTTTACAATGAAGCATGGTTTATTGCGTGTGATAATCCAAAGTATCAAGGAACAAAATACATTTTAAGGATTTCAATTACCTTTCGCATTTACTTTCTCAACCTGGACGTTCTACTTGGCAACTGTGAAAAGCAAAGGAACTTCCTTTCATCCTAGAGTGTACAAAGGTCTTCCTTTGTCCATGGTGGACTATTGGACACATTCTAATACTTATCCTGATCCACTTCTATGTCAAATTTAATGTATAGGAAAGCTCCAGAATGCTGAAATGCTTCAGGAAGTCGTGACTAACGAAAAGATCATGCGCGAGGATATGGCTGCGTTCAAAGGTATGTCGGGTGAACTTTTTTGGTAGGAATCAGTTTTTGTTGTGATTTTTTTTATTTGCCATGTTTTCTTCAAATCGCCGATTCTAACGGCAGCAAAAATCCCGATTGAAATTTCTGCTGATACAAACTACAACTCCCGTTTAGTATCATACATGTACTGTAAGCATTATAAGGTATCTAGTTGTTTTATGATATTATTAAGCACAGATTATTTAAATCAAACCATTCAGTAATGTGGTTAAATGGTTGGCTTTTAGGATATGTTGGGCATTGTTACGTTATTATCAAAATTTCAGATTAAAATTGTTGTTGAATGATTTTTAACTTTTTTTATTATTTTTTCATTTTTATTTGGGACATCCTGATGGGTTTGTTTTCTTCAAAGTTTTGAGGAAACCTTAGTAAAGAGTGAGTTTAGAACCGGTTAACCTCTCTCCATGTTGTCACGATATAATTTCGATGGCAAGTGGATCGTTTTGAGTCAATTGCATATTGCCTTACCACAGTTGATTACGAATTAACCACCGTAATATATAGCTGGAGATTAGAGAGGACCTACTCCCCGTGTGGAAGAAGAGTTGATACAATTATGAATTAAAGATCACTGTCTTTCCTGGTGGAACATCTTACTCTTCCCGGACATGAAATTGAAATGTTGTCATTAGAGGTTGATTTTTCCTATACCTGCAGGAACTATGCTTTCCCCACTTCAATAATCGGCAATTGTACCTGTAGTGGTATTGCGATCAGAGTCCCTACCCGAGACTCTGATCATGATCTCTGCTTTCTTACAGATATGTTGGCTCACCTTGAAAAGCGATTGGACAATATGCAGATGTCTTTGCAAAACATCAGGGATGACATGGTGGTGTTTAAGAGGATGGACCAGAAGATTATGACTCTAGAGGAGGTCATTTATACAACCAACAAAAACTTGCAGACTACTAAGAACGAGACCTCAGAGGTGGTAGGAATGGTGAATTCGATCGTTTTGAGAGTGGAGAGCTTGGAGAACAAAACCGGCAGTGGAACCCAGCTGTACAAAGATCTGATGGTGAACCCGACGTGTGGTACATGTGCAGCAACTTCCATTTCCGCAGAGCTTATGACAGAAATCATCAGCAGGGTGGAGAGTGGAATAGGTGAGTCAAGCAAGGACCTGTGTTGGGTTTTCGTAAATGTATTGTAAATCAAATGGTATATATATATATATTTACCATTTGATTCACAATATATATATATATATATATATATATATATATATATATATATATATATATATATATATGTATGTATGTGTGTGTGTGTGTGTGTGTGTGTGTGTGTGTGTGTGTGTGTGTGTGTAAGTGAGTGGTACACATACACACCAATCATGTATACTTTTAAGATTTATAATCGTAATATGGTTCTACTTGGATTCCTTACGTATGATCTGTCCATATATATATGCATATGTGTGTGTATATGTGTGTATATATATGCGTGTGTGTGTGTGTGTGTGTGTGTGTGTATGTGTGTGTGAGGGAAAATTGTTTATGAAATAATCAAGCCGGCCTGCTTGCTGATGACATGATTGAAGTCCTGATGAATCAAGAAATGCAAAGTAATTCTTATTTAGTAGGAGCAGCCAAAGCCAATGTACGATTATATGTTATATATGGAACCAGTCTTCTTCGACTTTTAACATTACTAGCAGATATGTTACCTTTTTTTAGCTGTGGAAGGTTTCACCGTGTGGGCACAGTCATTTGCTTATGATGATGCCGGTGCTAGCCAACTTGCCTATAATGACCAAATGTACATCAGCAGCAATGGACAAGTAAGCAGAATCGAAACAAGTATGGATTCGTTTCTTTAAAACTTACTTCGAGATATTGTTTTTGTTTTGCGTTTCTAATCGTAGCAACCTACTGAAGTTGCGTTTCAGTAGTTTAATTTTAATTTTTAAATACAACAAAGGTTTAAAGATACAATTACTTCTATAACCTAGAACATTTATACATGATATTAGTCAAATATCCTATTTATAAACGTAAGCAATAAAACCTATTGGTTTTACGTTTATTCGAGTTTATTCGAGTATACTCGGCTCATCTTGTGACATATCAGTATAATGAAAAATATCATATTCTGGTTGTATACAATCTTGAAATATAAGATTAAACTGGACAGGAATGCTGACAGTTTTATTATCCTTACAGATTTGTATAACGAATGTCAGAGGTCAGAGGTCAGGAGATCCAAGATGGCACCCTCTTGAGGAGCTCCCTCCACTCAGGTTTGAATCCAACTCAATCCTACGTGAGGGAGGCCTCCTGAGGCCCATACTTTCTTTCAGTGAATACTTAGATAGGGCTTACAGTATTTTTGTGTTCCTTTTTCTTTTGTTTGTGTTAGATAGCCTAAATTTCCACCCAAGTTGTACACGCCACCCCCCTCCCACCCAGCACTTTTGATACAGGGGATGGTTCCCCTGCACTTATTTTTTTAGTTCCTTGACTTTTTCTTTTGTTGGTGTCTTGAACTCCTGATCCTCTGCCTGCCACCTGACTAAGGGTTAAATAGTAGTCGGTCAACGGTCTCTTCTGAGAGCGGATGAACTGCACCCGGCCCTTCGTGCCGGATAGGGCGCTCCGGATTCTGCAGTCTGCATGCCGGTCCGACCAACGAATGCGACCATCTAACTTGGACAGGACGTCGGAATCTTTCTGCCTCCTGCCTGCTGATGGATGGTGGAGAGAGTGGTGACAGTCCTAGGGCAAGCTGTCACCACTATACCTTGCCCAGGAGTTCACTTAGAGGGCTTGACATTTACAACCCAAGAACAGCACTGGTGCTGAAGAAAACCTGTGTCTAACCCTGCAGGAGCAGAGCCGGTTTAGCTGCTCACTGTCGAGCCCACAAACAGTGAACTGATCGTCCGGCAGGATGAAAAGGACTATGATGATGATGTATAACGAATGGCCTCGAGGGCATCAGGTATTTATTCTGAATGAGCGGACAGGGGCAGTACTTGATAAGGCTGTATTCGACACCTCCAGGGAAGAAGGAGGTGGCATCACAGCAGCACGAAGTCTTACAACGTACCTACAAGGAGTCACTGAGGTAATTATCAATAAACGACATTGTTTGGCGTAGTGGTAACATTGTTTGCCATGCGCCAATAAACCAGGTGGTTTAAGGTTCAAACCCCTGGAATGCTCTGATATTGTCTTGGCAAACGCACAAATTAAAGTACTAGTACAGCAGTGTGAAGTTTTGTCGTGGTGTGACCAAGCTATCGAAAGTAAAAGGCATGTGCATGAAATACTACTTTCCTATAAGCCTGGGCCGCCTTAACCCAACCGAGTTACTGCTATAAATTCCGACATAACACAGAGAACATTTAACTTTTAATATTTTTGCTTCCATTCTGTTGCAGGGACGGATAATCGTCATCGTTGTCCATGACAACGGAGATACAGGAGTTGACATTGAACCGGATCTAGCATCTTTTGGATCCACCAATCAGCCAAGTAACATTCTTTTTATTAAAATCTTGTTAAACTTTTGGGTAAGAATTGAATCCCAAAAGTTGCACGAAAGCTAAATGTAGCTTTTCTGGTGGCTTCTGAGCATATTAACCATATTTCACGGGGGTGGGTGGGTTGAGGCCCATGCCAACGTTAATGTCTGGGCGGCTCATAAAAAAAAGATATTTTAGGTGTTTTTAGGTGACATGATGTCTTATCAGTCCCTTTTAACCATCAAATAAACCGATGTTTGAGCAAAATTTAGTCACATGACTTAGGCACCTACATTAATACGCCTTTATCATTACAACAAAGTAAAAATACATATGTTTTGTTTTGACTGCAATCTAGTTACAGATGCTTTAGATATACACACCCCATCAGGTGTTTGCCGTAAGAGAGAGAGAGAGAGAGAGTGTGTGTGTGTGTGTGTGTGTGAGAGAGAGAGAGAGAGAGAGAGAGAGAGAGAAAGAGAGAGAGAGAGAGGGTGTGTTTGTAATAAAATGTTTGGTTATTCTAAAACAAAAGCAGCTGACGGCTGACCATGTTTTAAGGTCTAGTAATCAATCTAATTTACTATATAATGGTAATATATTGCACAATATCTTATAGAATGGAGAGAATCCTGGGCCATGATCACTCAGAAAGGAAAGACGCCATCATGGTTTGTGGAGAAGAAGAGCGCAAAGGGTACAGGACCTACTATTGCAATGGCTTACATACCAGTGGACAACTAAGCGAACCAATAGGTAAAGACGCCTGCATGTATCTAGCCTGGAAACCAGGCTCGTTAGCGAGCTCAAGATCCGCTACCCGGCAACAGATCTTGAGGGGTGGACTAAAGCTAACAATGCTGGGCTCCAGGCTTATATATATTTTAAACGACATTCAATGTAAATTGCTAATGTTTGTCCTTTAACCCTATCTAGACCGGGCTTTTTGGGGATTCGCGGCACGGGGGGGGGGGGGTATTCGCCACCCCGTCAGAACTCGTAAACGGTATATCGTATGACTACCCAAGGACGGTGTGCTAGTATAAATAAATTATAACAACAAATTTTCATATTGTTATGACGTAATATGACGTTATTTTGACGTCATTAATGTGATTTATTGGCCAAAACTGTCCAGATAGGTTTTTCTCTTGAAGATCAATGGAGTTATGATAAAATATTAGGGTATACTAAGACTTATGTTGCCCATACCAACACCGATGACGTAAAAAATGACGTCATGCATATTTAAGTTATCTGCCATATCTTTGATCATGAATCTTCAATTTTGAAAAAAATATTTTTTTGCAGATAAAGCCTAGAATATATTGTAAATAGACTAAAGACGTTCATATGAACCTTTACTGTAAAAAGAAATCGAAGTAGAGATGAGATTTTAAGGAAAATTACCCGTATATACCTAATCTAATGGTATGGGTCGCCATCTTGGATTTTGACCAATGACGTCATAAATTAGCATAAATTATGCATTGTTATTAATAAAAAGTACATTAGATGTTATTGATATTAGAAAGCATGTGAAACTTGAAATAAAACCCTGAAAAGTCTAGTTGAAATGAAAATTACTGAATTTCAAAAAAAATGATTTTCGGGCCCCTGGCGTTAAGTTTCTGTTGTGCAAAAGACAGGAGTTCGTCTACTTGCAGATGACGTTGAAATATTTAACAACATGCTCAATGCTTTGCTATTTCATTGCCTTCGTCAAGAAGGGTATGTTTTCATGGGCGTGCGTGTGTGCGTGAGTCTGTCAACAGTATAACTCGAGAAGGCTTGAATGGATTGTCTTCATATTTGGTAGGTGGGTAGGTCTTGATGAGACCTAGAAGTGATAGGAATATGGGCCCCCTGGCGGCTCGTTATGGTACTGCAGCGGAACTTCCGGTTTTGATATATGGTGATCTGAACAAGCTAGGGTCATGATTTCTGGGTGGTAGATAGCTCTTGTGCTCGGAAAGAAGTGACATAAGTTTGGGCCCCCTAGCGGTTTGCTTTGGAACTGCAGGAGCATTTGTATGAAAATGTTCAAAGTAGGATAACTCAATAACCGGTCGACGGATCGTCCTGATATTTGGTGTGTAGGTAGCTTAAGTGATGCTTGACATAATTAGATGACAATTATGCAAATTATGATCTAATTTGCATAATAAATGAAGCAATTCTATAATTCAGTTACCTTCCATGATACTCTACCTTCATTGTGACACATGGGCTACAGGCTGTCCCAGAGGGAGAAAGTCCCAGAGGGGATATTCATTAAGCAGTCCATGTAGCTGCAGGCGGTGTTGCCTTACATTTCCTGCACAGATGTTTTTTCCCTTGCCCAATGCACGATTGCAGACTGCATCGGCAGGGGTAGTTTTCACAATCCAACTTCCATATTTAGGGGGACTAATATATCACTTCTACCTTCTTAAGTTATATAATGATAACATCCTTTGACGAAGGCATGAGATCGTTGACCTCTAGTTTACATTTCTTTTAGAAAGTATACTTCACGAAATGTAGCTTTTGAAGTAAAAAAAAACATTTTGAAAACTTATTTGGGAGGACAATACACATATGTATCTATCGTTGCAGCTGACATTTGACGTCCGACACCTATCTTGTACAGTGAGTTCCTGGAACCGGTTGGATGCGGCCTACTTGGACACTGACTTGCCTTCTAACAAGCCTTTTTGCTTGTTCGTTCGTTTGTTTGTTTGTTTGTTTGTTTGTTTGTTTGTTTGTTGGATACCGTCTTGGCCACTGAAATATGTATTTTTTTTATACTAGGAGTTGTAGAGCGTGGAATATCTAGTATTTGCTTATAAATAACATGTATATAGTTTGGCGCTGATTTACTGTCAATAGATCTGAACAATTTACCCAAACATTTTATACAGTATTTTGCTGCTGTAAAAACTTAAATAATATTCTAAAAGGAAAGCGAACGAATTTGGTTCTGTTACAGATGGCTGTAGTATCACGACATTTTGCTGAATTTATTTTACTATATTTTCTTAAAGCTATTGTTGTTTTTGACGATCAGAAAAAAGGGAATCGCTTAGCTAGAGGGGCTTTTCCCTTTTATGCGCAATGTATATAATATAGACGGTCCATCGGTCCGTACAAAATTTTGAGTTATGCAGTGTTGTCTAGAGTCTATCTTAAGAAGCTGGTGGCTTTCTGTTAATTAAGGTCACTACTGAGTCACATCAGTCACGCCGTTTCATTTTGTCAGTTTTTCTAACAAATATTATAAGAATCGAATGAAAAAATATATATAGAAGGCAACTTACCCCATCTTTAGTGTCACTATTGTACATGGTTTGTTGAACATTATTTTTAATAAAAGTAGAATGTTGTTCTAATACATGTTATTTGATGTTGAGCAATATCTACTATTGTCGGAGGCACGTAAGATGTTTGTTTGTTTGTGTGTTTTGGGAAAACAATTGCAGAGGTTGATTCCGACAACCAATTGATTGAATTGTGTGGACTTACACGCTGCTCATATACAGATAGCATGCAAGCAAACGATAGCCTACACCTAAAAGAGTCTCGAGGGCCAATTATAGCAGACATAACTTAACCTTTTGGGGGTCTAGGCCCCGGCCACAACAATTGCTTTATCATTTTAATTACCACCCCATCTTCTGCTTAAAGTTTATAACTCCTGGCCACTACTTCTTAGGAACAGCAATGATAGCCACACATTTTCTTATCCACTCCGTAGATGAAACAATAGACAGCATGAACCTAGTACATGGTAGAGAGAAGTAAAATAGATAACCAGTCTGGTAAAACATTAAAAATGTTCCAAAAATTCGAAAATTTGCATATATTTTCATCCTTTACAGCTATCAACTCAATAATAGATGCAATAGGGAAATATATATCGCAGCGATCGACATCATTGCCTTGGTTCAACCAGAACGCCTCTTGACGACAGGACAAATTCCCAATGCTTTGAAAAGCCTTGTATTATCAGCTATGGCTCAAACGAAATTCGAACAGCAAAATAAATTACAAATCAAAGCATGTATGGGTAATTCAATACTGTCTTTAAATGCATCTCTGATAGCTTCCTAATTAACATCAGTCAGTTTTAAAGTAAAGCTATTTTTGACACTGTTACCAGATTAGTAAATAGGAGAGTGTAGAGTTACTTCAAACAATCACGCCTTTTTATGCACCAACAACAGGTTAAATATCCCTGCCTAATTACCTTATTAGCATGATAGTGAAGTAATCAAAACCATGATAATCACCTTATTTTTTCTATTCATTTGCGAACGACCTTGGTGACCATTTGACTTTTCCCATGCTAGCCAAGTATTAAGGTCCATGGTAATTAGTTGTAACATAATTATCACGTGAGGTGGCAGGTACACACATACTTGACGACCAAGTGGACGTCGACACACAACCAAGTTGGTACACCCGCAAGCTTTGCAAGACACCGTAAGGTTTGTCATATTGACAAGTACCTAAGTATAGCATATTTTCGCATATGATGTAAGTGAAAAGGAGAAGGAAACATTTGTAGGGTCGTGTGGCGTAGCGACAGAGCGTTTGGCTCGGAACCAATAGGTCCCGAGTTCGAATCATTCCATGCCACTGACCTTGTGCCCTTGGGAAAGGCACTTTACACGACTTTCCTAACTTGACTCAGGTGAAATTGAGTATGTCTATTTTCCGTTCATGCGTTTGTCCTTTGCGTTGGTGGTGGCATTAAAATAGGTTGAATGAACTTGAATATGCCGTCACCATGTCTTGTGATAAAATATTATATGAGAATACCAAAAAAAAAAACACATTTGTACCGGGACCCCTCTTGAAAAGAAAACCGTAAGTTTTGATTGAACTGTTTTGATACATTTCGGTCATCGGTTCATTGTCATATTGGTAAGTACACTTTGCAAGACACCGTAAGGTTAGCCTGAATGTGTCTTGTTGTTGATGTTAAATTGCATAGAGATAGGAATTGCATATTCCTGATTTTGTCTTATGATGTATTAGAAAAGGAGGAGGAAAATACGTTCAACAGGCGACACTTTAAATCCGGAACAACACTTTAAATCCGGAACAACACTTTAAATTGTGCTCCGATGCAGAATTCTGCAGAACTGACCTAGTCCACCTGGACCTACCAATGTTACCTAGTAGACGTAATTGTTATCATGTAGTATGTGATAATCTAGAATATTAAGTTTCCTTCTTACACTTATGATTATGTCTTAATAATCAAAGTTGTCCGGATTTAAAGTGTTGTTCCGGATTTAAAGTGTCGCCTGTTGTTCTAATTTTGTACTTGAGTTTCGTTGGAAAGCAGCCAGGTGATTATATACTTTGTAAGCCACCCTGGCTGAATAAAACATAATAAATGGTAAATAATAAATGCAGAAATGATTCCTATGTAATTTTTGCCTTTAAAATGTGTTGGATTTTACTGCTTTGTAATGTATCTTATTATCAGCTATGGATACGGTTAGCAAAAGAAATTAGGTAGAAATGTATCTGTAGCTAATTCAATAATTACTTTCAATAACTTTCAACACTTTCATCGCGGATAGGCTCATTAAATACGTAATAATTAACATAATAGATTAAGTTTTAAAGTGAATTTATGTTTATTTGTAAACACTGCTGAAAAAGAGAGTGTAGAGTTTCTTCAAACAATCACGACTTTTGGTGCACCAAGAGCAGATACTTAATCCCTGCCTATTAGTAATTGCCGTGGTCCAGTTTAAAATTGACTTTTTCATGTGGTTTCCCCATAATTTCTATTCATTTGCGAACGACATTAGTGAGCATTAGCGTTGTCAAGCATGGTAGTGAAGTAATCAAGCCCACGATAATCAGATTTCCTTTCCATTCATTTGCAAACGACCTTTGTGACCATTTGGCTTTTGCCATGCTAGCCGAGTATTCATGTCCATGGTAATCACTTCTAACATAATTATCACGTGAGCTGGCAAATACACACATACTTGACGACCAAATGGACCTTGACACACAACCAAGTTGGTACACTTTGCAAGACACCGTAAGGTTAGCCTGAATTTGTCTTGTTGTTGATGTTAAATTTGGGTCGCGGATTCAGATGTTAAATTTGGGTCGCGGATTCAATGTCATATTGATAAGTACCCAAATATAGCATATTTATGATTTTGGCTTACGATGTCAGAGAAAAGGAGAAAGAAAAATGTGTGCCGGGACCCTTCTTGAAAAGCAAACCGTGAGTTTGTATTGAACTGTTTTGTTACATTTCGGTGTTCGGTTCTTTGTGATATTAATCAATACGTAGGCATTGAATATTCCTGATTTTTCTAATTATGTATAAATAAGAAGGGGAGGAGGACGATACGTTGTAATTTCGGACATGAGCCTCATCGGAAAGCAGCCAGGTGATTTGTGAGCCCCCTTGGCTGAATAAAACAGAAATAAATACAGGAATGATTCCTCTGCAATTTCTGCCTTTAAAATGTGATGGTTGTTTTTTTACAACACCAAAATTAAGAACCAGAATAAAGAAATTACACAATGAGTAACTCATTCATTCTCCTTTCACCCAAATTAAAGAAGGGCATATAAATTTACTTTAAGATATGTATTGCAATGGGAAATGAATTTTACTCTCCTCTCTGATAAATCATGGCTTAAAAGTGTGTCGTAACCATGGTGATGGTGACGAGTTTTCTCGGTCTTCTGAGAGTCCTGACCGGCTTGTTGTCTGCAAAAGTACTTTAGTCTGTTATTTTTATGCTAAATAGTTAACAAAAATCACTGTAGGTTAACGTAGTCAGGTCCCAGGTAGACGACCCATTTTGCGTCAGCACTAGACAGAAAATATTTAACGTTAAAACTCCAAATAATCTGAACACATAACAGCTAATGTCCGATGATAAAGGCATTAAAATATCTAAACAATGAAATCTTAACTTGTACTCAGTGTAGTGGTGAGGTATCGCAGCCATCGACGAAATTTCTATGGTTCAACAAGAAGGCTTTTTTTCAGCTAGAATGACAACAGGACAAAGAGCCACTGCTCTGGAATGCATCTTATCATTAGCTATGGCTCAAAGAAAATTAGCTTTCCAAAAGAAATTAGGTAGGTAATCCAATACTTTCTTTCAATACATCGCGGATAGGCTCCTTAAATACCTCCTAATTAACATAGGTCATTTTTAAGGTGCAGCAACAGCAGGTTCATTATCCCTACATAATTACCGTGGGCCATTGACGCTTTGTTGTGGTTTTCCAATTATTTCTTTTCATTTGCGAACGGTATTGGTGAGCATCAGCGTTGTCAAGCATGTAGTGAAGTAATCATGTTCCGATAATCAGATTTCTTTTCCATTTATTTGCACACGACCTCGTTGACCATTTGGCTTTGTCATGCTAATAAATCATTTATGTCCATGGTAACCATTATTATCATGTGAGCAGGCAGATACACAGTAATTGACAAACAAGTGGACGTCGACACACTCCCAATTTGGTACACCTGCAAGCCTTTCAAGACACCGTAAGGTTTGCCTGAATTTTTGTCGTTGTTGCTGTTAAATTTGGATCACGGATTCATAGGTATATTGATACGTATATCGGTACGTAAGGATAGCATATTTCTGACTTTGTCTTACGATGTCTGACAAAAGGAGGAGAAAATATCTTTACCAGGACTTCACTTGAAAAGCAAACCATGAGTTTTGTCTGAACGGTTTTGTTACATTTCGGTCATCAAATCATTGTCATATTGATGTGTGCGTAGGTATTGTATAGTCCTGATTTTGTTTGAGGATGTGTTTAAAAGGGGAAAATACGCTGTAATTTTGTACAGGGGCCTCCCTTGAAATCAGCCAGGTTAGTATATTCTTTGTGAGACACCCTGGCTGAATAAAACAAAAATAACTAGAAAGGCAGACATTTGCTCAGGAACAAATGTAGCATATGGGTTCATCACATCCCCTGTACCAAAAATGGACCTGTCCCTCTCCGGTACACACAGCCCTGTCCAATACATAATCTAACAAAAATGCCTCCCCTCTTCTAGTGACCCCACATTATGTTATAGTCCAGTTAAAAAGACTGAAAACAATCTTTACCACACCCCGGGATCGAACCCGTGAACTTCGAGAAACTGAGACTGACGCTTGCCCGTTTATCGTGCTAAGCCACTGTACCACACTGACTAGCTACGAATACGTAGGCTAGTCATATACATAAAGGAACTCAATGTACATTTTAGCCTGAAGTGAAGTTCAAAAGTCACAAATTGTATTATGTAATGTAACAGGAGGGTACCCAGAAGTGTAAGGAGATTTCTGCGGCATGTGTTCCCGAAATAGCCATACGGTGCTTTCAGGATTAGTACAATTTTTTGTACTTTTGACAGGATTCACGCCACCCTGTATCTTCTTTGTATGGCAGTGTAAGAACAAAATGTAATTTATCTGATCACCCCTGTTCAAAATTGAATTTAAAACTAGTTGGAAGAATTATATTATTTAGTTACATGTGTGCCCATGTCTCTGATGATTGCAGCTACGTAAAAACTGCACTAGACATAATGCGAAACTTTTACAGAGGACCCCCATAATTATAAGAAACAACATTGATGTCAACGAAAGGTCAATGACCTTACCTACGACACCGCTACATGTATCTACAGCTAATTTGGTTAAAAGATTTTAACATTTGGTTCAAAGATAGCAAGGTATATGATAATGTAGGTTATGTCACATGTTTCCACTTATTTACATCCCAAAACATTCCTTTTTCCTTGCCAATACTTGTAAAAAAACAAGGTAATTTTTCCATTATTACTATGTTGCAGCAAGTGCAGGTGTTCTTTTAGCAGATTTAAATACCCACTCTACCTTCATGCCAAATTTCAGGTTATTTGGCCACAAAATGAAGAAATTGAATCCATTTAAAGAAATTGTAGCAGAAGGAGGAGGAGGAGAATGAGGAGAAGACGAAGAAACATGAGTAAAAACAATATGGATTCACCATAAATACTGGAATGATTCCTCTAAAATGCAGTACCTATATATACCCAAATATCGGTACTGCATTGGGAAATATGCCAATCTCTTAAAATTTTCTATGTACTCTCCTTTCTGATACAGATGGCGGGAAAGTGCACCGTAACCATGGTGATGATGGCAAGTCTTCTTGGTCTTCTGAGGGACCAGATCGGCGTGTTGTCTACACCAGTGGACCCTGAATCAGACGGTAATTACAGCTTCGTCTTACATCATTTCATATCGGTATGGGTGGACTGCAGGGCTGTTTTGTTGGGTACTTAGGGAAAGAGCATTTACGAAAAAAATGAAAGAATTTTTATGATTTGTGACATGTAGGTAGCTCATTTTGAGGTAGCATAACTGAGCAACTCAACCTGGTCGTTCTACTTGGCAACTGTGAAAAGCAAAGCAATTTCCTTTCGTCCTAGAGTGTACAAAGGTCTTCCTTTGTCCATTGTGGACTATTGGACACATCCTAAGACTTATCCTGATCCACTTCTATGTCAAATTTAATGTATAGGAAATGCTGAAATGCTTCATGAACTCGTGACTAACGAAAAGATCATGCGCGAGGATATGGCTGCGTTCAAAGGTATGTCGGGTGAACTTTTTTGGTGGGAATCAGTTTTTGTTGTGAGTTTTTTTTATTTGCCATTTTTTCTTCAAATCGCCGATTCTAACGGCAGCAAAGATCCCGATTGAAATTTCTGCTGATACAAACTACAACTACAACTCCCGTTTAGTATCATACATGTACTGTAAGCATTATTAGGTATCTAGTTGTTTTATGATATTATTAAGCACAGATTATTTAAATCAAACCATTCAGTAATGTGGTTAAATGGTTGGCTTTTAGGATATGTTGGGCATTGTTACGTTATTATCAAAATTTCAGATTAAAATTGTTGCTGCATGATTTTGAACTTTTTTTTATTATTTTTTCATTTTTATTTGGGACATCCTGATGGGTTTGTTTTCTTCAAAGTTTTGAGGAAACCTTAGTAAAGAGTGAGTTTAGAACCGGTTAACCACTCTTCATGTTGTCACGATATAAGTTCGATGGCAAGTGGATCGTTTTGAGTCAATTGCATATTGCCTTACCACAGTTGATTACGAATTAACCACCGTAATATATAGCTGGAGATTAGAGAGGACCTACTCACCGTGTGGAAGAAGAGTTGATACAATTATGAATTAAAGATCACTGTCTTTCCTGGTGGAACATCTTACTCTTCCCGGACATGAAATTGAAATGTTGTCATTAGAGGTTGATTTTTCCTATACCTGCAGGAACTATGCTTTCCCCACTTCAATAATCGGCAATTGTACCTGTAGTGGTATTGCGATCAGAGTCCCTACCCGAGACTCTGATCATGATCTCTGCTTTCTTACAGATATGTTGGTTCACCTTGAAAAGCGATTGGACAATATGCAGATGTCTTTGCAAAACATCAGGGATGACATGGTGGTGTTTAAGAGGATGGACCAGAAGATTATGACTCTAGAGGAGGTCATTTATACAACCAACAAAAACTTGCAGACGGCCATCAATACTAACAACGAGACCTCAGAGGTGCTAGGAATGGTGAATTCGATCGTTTTGAGAGTGGAGAGCTTGGAGAACAAAACCGACAGTGGAACCCAGCTGTACAAAGATCTGATGGTGAACCCGTCGTGTGGTACATGTGCAGCAACTTCCATTTCCGCAGAGCTTATGACAGAAATCATCAGCAGGGTGGAGAGTGGAATAGGTGAGTCAAGCAAGGACCTGTGTTGGGTTTTCGTAAATGTATTGTAAATCAAATGGTATATATATATATTTACTATTTGATTCACAATATATATATAAATATATATATATATATATATATATATATATATATATATATATATATATATATATATATACTATATATATATATAAGAAATATATCTATATATCTATCTATCTATATATATATCTATCTATATATCTATCATCTCTATCTATATATATATATCTATATATATCTATATATATCTATATATCTATATATATATCTATACTATATATCATATATATGTGTGTGTGTGTGTGTGTGTGTGTGTGTGTAAGTGAGTGGTACACATACACACCACCACTGTATACTTTTAAGATTTATAATCGTAATATGGTTCTACTTGGATTCCTTACGTATGATCTGTCCATACATATATGCATATGTGTGTGTATATGTGTGTATATATATGCGTGTGTGTGTGTGTGTGTGTGTGTGTGTATGTGTGTGTGTGAGGGAGAATTGTTTAAATACTCAAGCCGGCCTGCTTGCTGATGACATGATTTAAGTCCTGATGAATCAAGAAATGCAAAGTAATTCTTATTTAGTAGGAGCAGCCAAAGCCAATGTACGATTATATGTTATACATGGAACCAGTCTTCTTCGACTTTTAACATTACTAGCAGATATGTTACCTTTTTTCAGCTGTGGAAGGTTTCACCGTGTGGGCACAGTCATTTGCTTATGATGATGCCGGTGCTAGCCAACTTGCCTATAATGACCAAACGTATATCAGCAGCAATGGACAAGTAAGCAGAATCGAAACAAGTATGGATTCGTTTCTTTAGATCTTACTTCGAGATATTGCTTTTGTTTTGTGTTTCTAATCGTAGCAACCTACTGAAGTTGCGTTTCAGTGGTTCAATTTTAATCTTTAAATACAACAAAGGTTTAAAGATACAATTACTTCTATAACCTAGAACATTTCATAAACGTAAGCATTAAAACTATATAGTATAATAGCTGCATTATACCAAGATACCATATTCACTAAATATATTTTTTTAGAAAATGATAGTTTTAATTGATGTATATCGCCCATTCTCCGTTAACGTGTGCAATTGGGGGTAGAAAATGGTGAAAAATAAAGTTCTTCCAAATACCTAACAAATGTGCTGAACTTGTTACCAGTATTGTCGACTATCTTTTGCCAATTTTGTACGGTGCTACCACCTATACTTTTCGAGATATTAAGTTTTTTGTCTGTAGATATGGTAATCTCCGTAACAAACCACCGAAGACACCACCAAATAGCCAAAAGAAGCTCACGTGCTACATCTGCTTGGAGATTAAAGCAGGGAGAGTAAACCTTCTGTACTATGATTTTCTAGCAAGACAAGGCCAACTACAGTATTGTTACAGTTGATAAAATGCTCTTAATCGAACTTTGCATCGTATCCTTTTCCTGTAAATTCGATAACACAGTGAAGAAAAAAATGATAACGTAGGTTAGACGATAACGTAGGTTAGAATTATGCTTATGATAATCAATACAATCCAAGCCGTCAGCCCTTACACTATAAAATTTACATGCAAATGTATATCTGATGACCCTCTTTCTGATGAATGGAAGTGTAAGTATCTGTCTCTAATCTCAATGGAATAACCATGATAACGTAGGTTAGAATTGAAAATTGACAAACGGCCTGACGCTGTTTGTTGTTGTCATTTTTCCGATACTCGTGTTTTGTTCTCCATGCCATGGATTTGTTTCGCAAAAAACACAGTCTAGCGGATAAGACAGTATGAAAATTATTGTGAAATGTCTTTTCGTGGGCGAATTATACCCGTCTATCTTTCCATAACGTAGGTTAGACAAAACCTTGCGACAAAACTAAAACGGCATCAGATTTAGTATGGACGCCAGCTGGACAAGTTCATCCACCTGTGGCAAGACAGTTTGGTGGATAGGTGTAGATTATGACTGAAAATTAAGTCAACTCACACGTTTTCATTGTTTGAACCCGACGTTTTGTGCGTTACTAGTGGTTGCGACAGGTGATTTTAGCGTGTTTCTTAGCAAAATCTTCGCCTGGACGACCCGAAGGCAGCTGACAGTTGCGGTAAAACATAACTTAGTATTCTACTATCATGTACTGATAACAGGAAAGCACAAGATACGCAGTTATTGCTTCTTTTAAAAAACTTGGTGGCCCGCTACTATCATGCGACAGCAATTGCACACGTTAACGAAGAATGGGCGATAGACGTACTTGTGTATCATGTGATGGAATCTATAAGATAGAGATGGTTCGGCCCAATAATGGGGCCCAATAATGGAATGCGCAGGCCAGACAGGAGAGGATAACAAGAAGGTCCTGTTAGTATGTTCCGTAGAGTAGGAATATTATTAAAGAGTTTATTCGAGTATACCCGGCTCATCTTGTGACATATGAGTATAATGAAAAATATTATATTCTGGTTGTATACAATCTTGAAATATAAGATTAAACTGGACAGGAATGCTGACAGTTTTATTATCCTTACAGATTTGTATAACGAATGGCCTCGAGGGCATCAGGTATTTATTGTGAATGAGCGGACAGGGGCAGTACTTGATAAGGCTGTATTCGACACCTCCAGGGAAGAAGGAGGTGGCATCACAGCAGCACGAAGTCTTACAACGTACCTACAAGGAGTCACTGAGGTAATTATCAATAAACGACATTGTTTGGCGTAGTGGTAACATTGTTTGCCATTCGACAATAAACCAGGTGGTTTAAGGTTCAAACCCCTGGGATGCTCTGATATTATCTTGGCAAACGCACAAATTAAAGTACTAGTCCAGCAGTGTGAAGTTTTGTCGTGGTGTGACCAAGCTATCGAAAGTAAAAGGCATGTGCATGAAATACTACTTTCCTATAAGCCTGGGCCGCCTTTACCCAACCGAGTTACTGCTATAAATTTCGACATAACACAGAGAACATTTAACTTTTAATATTGTTGCTTCCATTCTGTTGCAGGGACGGATAATCGTCATCGTTGTCCATGACAACGGAGATACAGGAGTTGACAATGAACCGGATCTAGCATCTTATGGATCCACCACTCAGCCAAGTAACATTCTTTTTATTAAAATCTTGTTAAACTTTCGGGTAAGAATTGAATCCCAAAACGTTGCACGAAAGCTAAATATAGCTTTTCTGGTGGCTTCTGAGCATATTAACCATATTTCACGGGGGTGGGTGGGTTGAGGCCCATGCCAACGTTAATGTCTGGGCGGCTCATAAAAAAAGATATTTTAGGTGTTTTTAGGTGACATGATGTCTTATCAGTCCCTTTTAACCATCAAATAAACCGATGTTCGAGCAAAATTTAGTCACATGACTTAGGCACCTACATTAATACGCCTTTATCATTACAACAAAGTAAAAATACATATGTTTTGTTTTGACTGCAATCTAGTTACAGATGCTTTAGATATACACACCCCATCAGGTGTTTGCCGTAAGAGAGAGAGAGAGAGAGAGAGAGAGAGAGAGAGAGAGAGAGAGAGAGAGAGAGAGAGAGAGAGAGAGAGAGTGAGAGAGAGAGAGAGAGAGTGTGTGTGTGTGTAAGAGAGAGAGAGAGAGAAAGAGAGAGAGAGAGGGTGTGTTTGTAATAAAATGTTTGGTTATTCTAAAACAAAAGCAGCTGACGGCTGACCATGTTTTAAGGTCTAGTAATCAATCGAATTTACTATATAATGGTAATATATTGTACAATATCTTATAGAATGGAGAGAATCTTGGGCCATGATCACTCAGAAAGGAAAGACGCCATCATGGTTTGTGGAGAAGAAGAGCGCAAAGGGTACAGGACCTACTATTGCAATGGCTTACATACCAGTGGACAACTAAGCGAACGAATAGGTAAAGACGCATGCATGTATCTAGCCTGGAAACCAGGCTCGTTAGCGAGCTCAAGATCCGCTACCCGGCAACAGATCTTCAGAGGTGGACTAAAGCTAACAATGCTGGGCTCCAGGCTTATATATATTTTAAACGACATTCAATGTAAATTGTTAATGTTTGTCCTTTAACCCTATCTAGACCGGGCTTTTTGGGGATTCGCGGCACGGGGGGGGGGGGATTCGCCACCCCGTCAGAACTCGTAAACGGTATATCGTATGACTACCCAATGACGGTGTGCTAGTATAAATAAATTATAACAACAAATTTTCATATTGTTATGACGTAATATGACGTTATTTTGACGTCATTAATGTGATTTATTGGCCAAAACTGTCCATATAGGTTTTTCTCTTGAAGATCAATGGTACACAACATAACTTTAACAAAAAGTTATGATAAAATATTAGGGTATACTAAGACTTATGTTGCCCATACCAACACCGATGACGTCAAAAATGACGTCATGCATATTTAAGCTATCTGCCATATCTTTGATCATGAATCTTCAATTTTGAAAAATGTTTTTTCCAGATAAAGCCTAGAATATATTGTAAATAGACTAAAGACGTTCATATGAACCTTTACTGTAAAAAGAAATCGAAGTAGACATGAGATTTTAAGGAAAATTACCCGCATATACCTAATCTAATGGTATGGGCTGCCATCTTGGATTTTGACCAATGACGTCATTAAATTAGCATAAATTATGCATTGTTATTAATAAAAAGTACATTAGATGTTATTGATATTAGAAAGCTTGAAATAAAACCCTGAAAAGTCTAGTTAAAATGAAAATTACTGAATTTAAAAAAAAAAAGAATTTCGGGCCCCTGGCGTTAAGTTTCTGTTGTGCAGAAGACAGGAGTTCGTCTACTTGCAGATGACGTTGAAATATTAAACAACATGCTCAATAATTTGCTACTTCATTTTCATTTCTTTTACAAATTATATTTCACGAAAAGTAGCTTCTAAAGTAAAAAAAAAACATTTGAAAATTCATTTGGGAGGACAATACACATATGTATCTATCGTTGCAGCTGACATTTGACGTCCGACACCTATCTTGTACAGTGAGTTCCTGGAACCGGTTGGATGCGGCCTACTTGGACACTGACTTGCCTTCTAACAAGCCTTTTTGCTTGTTCGTTTGTTTGTTTGTTTGTTTGTTGGATACCGTCTTGGCCACTGAAATATATATTTTTTGATACTAGGAGTTGTAGAGCGTGGAATATCTAGTATTTGCTTATAAATAACATGTATATAGTTTGGCGCTGATTTACTGTCAATAGATCTGAACAATTTACCCAAACATTTTATACAGTATTTTGCTGCTGTAAAAACTTAAATAATATTCTAAAAGGAAAGCGAACGAATTTGGTTCTGTTACAGATGGCTGTAGTATCACGACATTTTGCTGAATTTATTTTACTATATTTTCTTAAAGCTATTGTTGTTTTTGACGATCAGAAAAAAGGGAATCGCTTAGCTAGAGGGGCTTTTCCCTTTTATGCGCAATGTATATAATATAGACGGTCCATCGGTACGTACAAAATGTTTGAGTTATGCAGTGTTGTCTAGAGTCTATCTTAAGAAGCTGGTGGCTTTCTGTTAATTAAGGTCACTACTGAGTCACATCAGTCACGCCGTTTCATTTTGTCAGTTTTTCTAACAAATATTAAAAGAATCGAATGAAAATATATAGAAGGCAACTTACCCCATCTTTAGTGTCACTATTGTACATGGTTTGTTGAACATTATTATCAATAAAAGTAGAATGTTGTTCTAATACATGTCATTTGATGTTGAGCAATATCTACTATTGTCGGAGGCACGTAAGATGTTTGTTTGTTTGTTTGTTTGTTTGTGTGTTTTGGGAAAACAATTGCAGAGGTTGATTCCGACAACCAATTGATTGAATTGTGTGGACTTACACGCTGCTCATATACAGATAGCATGCAAGCAAACGATAACCTACACCTAAAAGAGTCTCGAGGGCCAATTATAGCAGACATAACTTAACCTTTTGGGGGTCTAGGCCCCGGCCACAACAATTGCTTTATCATTTTAATTACCACCCCATCTTCTGCTTAAAGTTTATAACTCCTGGCCACTACTTCTTAGGAACAACAATGATAGCCACACATTTTCTTATCCACTCCGTAGACGAAACAATAGACAGCATGAACCTACATGGTAGAGAGAAGTAAAATAGATAACCAGTCTGGTAAAACATTCAAAATGTTCCAAAAATTCGAAAATTTGCATATATTTTCATCCTTTTCAGCTATCAACTCAATAATAGATGCAATAGGGAAATAGATATCGCAGCGATCGACATCATTGCCTTGGTTCAACCAGAACGCCTCTTGACGACAGGACAAATTCCCAATGCTTTGAAAAGCCTTGTATTATCAGCTATGGCTCAAACGAAATTCGAACAGCAAAATAAATTACAAATCAAAGCATGTATGGGTAATTCAATAATGTCTTTAAATGTCCTAATTAACATCAGTCAGTTTTAAAGTAAAGCTATTTTTGACACTGTTACCAGATTGCTAAATAGGAGAGTGTAGAGTTACTTCAAACAATCACGCCTTTTTATGCACCAACAACAGGTTAAATATCCCTGCCTAATTACCTAATTAGCATGATAGTAAAGTAATCAATAATTTGATAATCAGATTGTGCTTCTCATTCATTTGCAAACGACCTTTGTGACCATTTGGCTTTTGCCATGCTAGCCGAGTATTCATGTCCATGACAATCAGTTGTAACATAATTATTACGTAAGCTGGCAAATACACACATACTTGACGACCAAGTGGACGTCGACACACAACCAAGTTGGTACACTTTGCAAGACACCGTAAGGTTAGCCTGAATTTGTCTTGTTGTTGATGTTAAATTTGGGTCGCGAATTCAATGTCATATTGATAAGTACCCAATTATAGCATATTTATGATTTTGGCTTAAAGTGTCAGAGAAAAGGAGAAAGAAAAATTTGTGCCAGGACCCCTCCTGAAAAGCAAACCGTGAGTCGGATTTAACTATTTTGTTACATTTAGGTGTTCGTTTCTTTCTCATATTGATTAATACGTAGGCATTGAATATTCCTGATTTTTCTAATTATGTATAAATAAGAAGGGGAGGATGAAGATGCGTTGTAATTTTGGACATGAGCCTCATTGGTAAGCAGCCAGGTGATTTGTCAGCCACTCTGGCTGAATAAAACAGAAATAAATACAGGAATGATTCCTCTGCAATTTCTGTCTTTAAAATGTGATGGTTGTCTTTTTACAACACCGAAATTAAGAACCAGAATACAGAAATTACACAATGAGTAACTCATTAATTCTCCTTTTACCCAAATCAAAGAGGGGCATATAAATTTACTTCAAGATATGTATTGCAATAGGAAATGAATTTTACTCTCCTCCCTGATAAATAATGGCTTAAATGTGTGTCGTAACCATGGTGATGGTAACGAGTTTTATCGGTCTGAGAGTCCAGACCGGCTTATTGTCTGCAACAGTACTTTTATTGTCACTTTTACTGTTATTTTTATGCTAAATAGTTAAAAAAATAACTGTAGGTTAACGTAGTTAGGTCCCAGTTAGACGACCCATTTGGAGTCAGCATTGCACAGAAAATGTTTAACGTTAAAACTCCAAATAATCTGAACACATAACAGCTAATGTCCGATGATAAAGGCATTGAAATATCTAAACAATGAAATCTTAACTTGTACTCAGTGTAGTGGTGAGGTATCGACTGTTAAATATGAGAGTGTAGAGTTTTTTTTCAAACAATCAGGACTTTTGGTGCAGCAACAGCAGGTGCATTATGCCTACCTAATTACCGTAGGCCATTGACGTTTTGTTGTGGTTTGCCAATTATTTCTTTTCATCAGTTGCGAACGGTTTGGTGAGCATTAGCGTTGTCAAGCGTGGTAGTGAAGTAATCATGTCCACGATAATCAGATTTCTTTTTCATTTATTTGCAAACAACCTCGTTGACCGTTTGGCTTTTGTCATGCTAATAAATCATTTATGTCTATGGTAACCATTATTATTATGTGAGCAGGCAGATGCACAGTAATTGACAAACAAGTGGACGTCGACGCACGCCCAATTTGGTACACCTGCAAGCCTTAAGGTTTGCCTGAATTTTTGTTGTTGTTGCTGTTAAATTTGGGTCAAGGATTCAGAGGTATATTGATACGTATATCGGTACGTAAGGATAGCATATTTCTGACTTTGTCTTACGATGTCTGACAAAAGGAGGAGAAAATATCTTTACCAGGACTTCACTTGAAAAGCAAACCATGAGTTTTGTCTGAACGGTTTTGTTACATTTCGGTCATCAAATCATTGTCATATTGATGTGTGCGTAGGTATTGTATAGTCCTGATTTTGTTTGAGGATGTGTTTAAAAGGGGAAAATACGCTGTAATTTTGTACAGGGGCCTCCCTTGAAATCAGCCAGGTTAGTATATTCTTTGTGAGACACCCTGGCTGAATAAAACAAAAATAACTAGAAAGGCAGACATTTCTGATTTTGGCTTACGATGTCTGAGAAAAGGAGGAGAAAATATCTTTACCAGGACTCCACTGGAAAAGCAAACTGTGAGTTTCATCTGAATGGTTTTGTTAGATTTCGGTCATCGATTCATTGTCATATTGATTAGTGCGTAGGTATTGTATAGTCCTGATTTTGTTTCTGTAATTTTGTACAGGGGCCTCGCTTAAAATCAGCCATGTTATCATATTCTTTGTGAGCCACGCTGGCTGAATAAAACAATAATAAATACAGGAACGATTTCTCTACAATGCAGTAACTATATATATACTTAAATATAGGTACCGCATTGGAAATATGCCAATCTCTTTAAATTTTCCATGTACTCTCCTTTCTGATACAGATGGCAGGAAAGTGTGCCGTAACAATGGTGATGATGGCAAGTCTTCTTGGTCATCTGAGGGACCAGATCGGCGTGTTGTCTGCACCAGTGGAACCTGAATCAGACGGTAATTACAGCTTCGCTATACATCGATCATTTCATAACGGTATGAGTGGGCTGCAGGGCTGTTTTGTTGGGTACTTAGGGAAAGAGCATTTACGGAAAAAATGAAAGAATTTTTATGATTTATGGCATGTAGGTAGTTCAGTTTGAGGTAGCATAACTGGGCACAACTAGAGGCTGATTATGTACATCAGAAACTAATTTGCATAATGAATGAGGAACGTTTATAACACATTTCCCGTTTACAATGAAGCATGGTTTATTGCGTGTGATAATCCAAGGTATAAAGGAACAAAATACATTTTAAGGATTTCAATTACCTTTCGCATTTATTTTATTTCTGGACGTTCTACTTGGCAACTGTGAAAAGCAAAGCAACTTCCTTTCATCCTAGTGTACAAAGGTCTTCCTTTGTCCATGGTGGACTATTGGACACATTCTAATACTTATCCTGATCCACTTCTATGTCAAATTTAATGTATAGGAAAGCTCCAGAATGCTGAAATGCTTCAGGAAGTCGTGACTAACCAAAAGATCATGCGCGAGGATATGGCTGCGTTCAAAGGTATGTCGGGTGAACTTTTTTGGTGGAAATTAGTTTCTGTTGTGAGTTTTTGTTTGTAGTTACCATTTTTTCTTCAAATCGCCGATTCTAACGGCAGCAAAGATCCCGATCGAAATTACTGCTAAAACAATCTACGACTCACGTTTAGTATCATACATGTACTGTCAGCATTATAAGGTATCTAGTTGTTTTATGATAAGCACAGATGATTTAAATCAAACCATTCAGTAATGTGGTTAAATGGTTGACTTTCAGGATATGTTGAGCATTGTAACATTATTATCAAAATTTCTTATTAAAATTGTTGCTGCATGCATTTGAACGTTTTATTTTATTTGGGACATCCTTATGGTTTTTGTTTTCCTTAAAGTGTTGAGGAAACCTTAGTAAAGAGTGAGTTTAGAACCGGTTAACCTCTCTCCATGTTTTCACGATATACATTGTAAGTTCGATGTCTTCACGATATAAGTTAGATGGCTAATGGATCGTTCTGAGCTAAAAACCTATTGCCTTACTGCAGTTGATTACGAATTAACCACCGTAATATATAGCTGGAGATTAGAGAGGACCTACTCCCCGTGTAGAAGAAGAGTTGATATAATTATGAACTAGAAAGGTAACATTTGCCAAGCAAATGCATAATGTTTACCTTCGCATATGGTCGGCTCTGTTAATTCTTACTCAAACAAATATAGTCAGACAGGAGTTATCCCTTCTGCTATAAAATAGCAACATGATGTAACACAACACCAGTAACACAACACCAGTTCACCATGGTAACAAAAGTCAAGCATGGACATCGAGAAGATATCAGAGTACTGGCAGTACCTGTATGGCTGACCTTGAAAAGCGAGTGGACAATATGCAGATGTCCTTGAAAAACATCAGGGTGACATGGCGGTGTTTAAGAGGATGGACCAGAAGATTATGTCTCTAGACGAAAGACAAGGCAGCTTGGAGGAGGTCATTGATACAACCAACAAAAACTTGCAGGCGGCCATCAATACAAACAACGAGACCACAGAGGTGCTAGGAATGGTGAATTCCGTCTTTTTGAGAGTGGAGAGCTTGGAGAACAAAACCGACAGTGGAACCCAGCTGTACAAGGATCTGATAGCGAACCCGACGTGTGGTACATGTGCAGCAACTTCCATTTCCGCAGAGCTTATGACAGAAATCATCAGAATAGGTGAGTCAAGCGGTACATGTATTGGATTTTCGTAAATGTATTGTAAATCAAATGGTATATATATACATATATATATGTGTCTGTGTGTGTGTCTGTGTGTGTGTGTGTGTGTGTAAGTGAATGGTACACACATACACACACACGCACACGTGTGTGGCACACGTGTGTGTGAGGGAGAATTGTTTATGAAGTACTCAAGTCGGTCTGCTTGCTGATTACATGATTGAAGTCCTGATGAATCAAGAAATGCAAAGTGATTCTTTTTTTAGTAATATACGATTATATGTTATATATGGAACCAGCCTTCTTCGACTTTTAACATTACTAGCAGATATGTTACCTTTCTTCAGCTGTGGAAGGTTTCACCGTGTGGGCACAGTCATTTGCTTATGAGGATGCCGGTTTTAGCCAACTTGTCTATAATGACCAAACGTACATCAGCAGCAATGGACAAGTAAGCAGAATCGAAACAAGTATGGAGTCGTTTCTTTAGATCTTACTTCGAGATATTGTTTTTGTTTTGCGTTTCTAATCGTAGCAACCTACTAAAGTTGCGTTTCAGTAGTTTAATTTTAATTTTTCAATACAACAAAGGTTTAAAGATACAATTACTTCTATAACCTAGAACATTTTAGTCAAATATCTAATTTATAAACGTAAGCATTAAAACTATATAGTATAATAGCTGCATTATACCAAGATACCCTATTCTCTAAATATATTTTTAGAAAATGATAGTCTTAATTGATGTATACACGTACTTGTGTATCATGTGATGGAATCTATAAGATAGAGATGGTTCAGCCCAATAATGGGGCCCAATAATGGAATGCGCAGGCCAGACAGGAGAGGATAACAAGAAGGTCCTGTTAGTATGTTCCGTAGAGTAGGAATACTATTAAAGAGTTTATTCGATTATACTCGGCTCATCTTGTGACATATGAGTATAATGAAAAATATTATATTCTGGTTGTACACAATCTTGAAATATCAGATTAAACTGGACAGGAATGCTGACAGTTTTATTATCCTTACAGATTTGTATAACGATTGGCCTCGAGGGCATCATGTATTTATTCTGAATGAGCGGACAGGGGCAGTACTTGATAAGGCTGTATTCGACACCTACTGGGAAGAAGGAGGTGGCATCACAGCAGCACGAAATCTTACAACGTACCTAAAAGGAGTCACTGAGGTAATTATCAATAAACGACATTGTTTGGCGTAATGGTAACATTGTTAGCCATGCTTCAATAAACCAGGTGGTTTAAAGTTCAAACCCCTGGGATGCTCTGATATTGTCTTGGCAAACGCACAAATTAAAGTACTAGTACAGCAGTGTGAAGTTTTGTCGTGGTGTGACCAAGTTATCGAAAGTAAAAGGCATGTGCATGAAATACTACATTCCTATAAGCCTGGGCCGCCTTAACCCAACCGAGTTACTGCTATAAATTCCGACATAACACTTAACATTTAACTTTTAATATTTTTGCTTCCATTCTGTTGCAGGGACGGATAATCGTCATCGTTGTCCATGACAACGGAGATACAGGAGTTGACAATGAACCGGATCTAGCACCTTATGGATCCACCACTCAGCCAAGTAACATTCTTTTTATTAAAATCTTGTTAAACATTCGGGTAAGAATTGAATCCCGAAACGTTGCACGAAAGCTAAATATAGCTTTTCTGGTGGTTTCTGTGTGTGTGTGTGTGTGTGTGTGTGTGTGTGTGTGTGTGTGTGTGTGTGTGTGAGAGAGAGAGAGAGAAAGAGAGAGAAAGAGAGAGAGAGGGTGTGTTTGTAATAAAAATGTTTGGTTATTCTAAAACAAAAGCAGCTGACGGCTGACCATGTTTTAAGGTCTAGTAATAAATCTAAGTTACTATATAATGGTAATATATTGTACAATATCTTATAGAACGGAGAGAATCCTGGGCCATGATCACTCAGAAAGGAAAGACGCCATCTTGGTTTGTGGAGAAGAAGAGCGCAAAGGGTACAGGACCTACTATTGTAAAGACTTACATACCAGTGAACAACTAAGCGAACCAAAAGGTAAAGACGCATGCATATATTTAGCCTGGAAACCAGGCTCGTTGGAGAGCTCAAGATCCAATACCCAGCAACAAATCTTGAGGGGTGGACTAAAGCTAACAATGCTGGGCTCCAGGCTTATATATATTTTTAACGACATTCAATGTAAATTGCTACTGTTTGTCCTTTAACCCTATCTAGACCGGGCTTTTTTTTTATTCGTGGGACCCCCCCCCTCAGAACTCGTAAACGGTATATCGCATGACTACCAGAGGACGATGTGCTAGTACAAATAAATTAAAACAACAATTTTCATAGTGTTGTGTCGTAATATTACGTTATTATGACGTCATTAATGTGATTTATTGGCCAAAACTGTCCAGATAGGTTATTCTCTTGAAGATCAATGGTACACAACATAACTTTAACAAAAAGTTATGATAAAATATTAGGGTATACTAAGGCTTATGTTGCCCATACCAACACCGATGACGTCAAAAATGACGTAATGCATATTTAAGCTATCTGCCATATTCTGATCATAAATCTTCAATTTTGAAAAATATTTTTTTGCAGATAAAGCCTAGAATATATTGTAAATAGACTAAAGACGTTCATATGAACCTTTACTGTAAAAAGAAATCGAAGTAGAGATGAGATTTTAAGGAAAATTACCCGTATATACCTAATCTAATGGTATGGGCCGCCATCTTGGATTTTGACCAATGACGTCATTAAATTAGCATAAATTATGCATTGTTATTAATAAAAAGTACATTAGATGTTATTGATATTAGAAAGCATGTGTAACTTGAAATAAAACCCTGAAAAGTCTAGTTAAAATGAAAATTACTGAATTTCAAAAAAAATGATTTTCGGGCCCCTGGCGTTAAGTTTCTGTTGTGCAGAAGACAGGAGTTCGTCTACTTGCAGATGACGTTGAAATATTAAACAACATGCTCAATAATTTGCTACTTCATTTTCATTTCTTTTACAAATTATATTTCACGAAAAGTAGCTTCTAAAGCAAAAAAAAAAAACATTTGAAAATTCATTTGGGAGGACAATACACATATGTATCTATCGTTGCAGCTGACATTTGACGTCCGACACCTATCTTGTACAGTGAGTTCCTGGAACCGGTTGGATGCGGCCTACTTGGACACTGACTTGCCTTCTAACAAGCCTTTTTGCTTGTTCGTTGGTTTGTTTGTTTGTTTGTTTGTTTGTTTGTTTGTTTGTTGGATACCGTCTTGGCCACTGAAATATATATTTTTTGATACTAGGAGTTGTAGAAAGTGGAATATCTAGTATTTGCTTTTAAATAACATGTATATAGTTTGGCGCTGATTTACTGTCAATAGATCTGAACAATTTACCCAAAAATTTTATACAGTATTTTGCTGCTGTAAAAACTTAAATAATATTCTAAAAGGAAAGCGAACGAATTTGGTTCTGTTACAGATGGCTGTAGTATCACGACATTTTGCTGAATTTATTTTACTATATTTTCTTAAAGCTATTGTTGTTTTTGACGATCAGAAAAAAGAGAATCGCTTAGCTAGAGGGGCTTTTCCCTTTTATGCGCAATGTATATAATATAGACGGTCCATCGGTACGTACAAAATGTTTGAGATATGCAGTGTTGTCTAGAGTCTATCTTAAGAAGCTGGTGGCTTTCTGTTAATTAAGGTCACTACTGAGTCACATCAGTCACTCCGTTTCATTTTGTCAGTTTTTCTAACAAATATTAAAAGAATCGAATGAAAAAATATATATAGAAGGCAACTTACCCCATCTTTAGTGCCACTATTGTACATGGTTTGTTGAACATTATTTTTAATAAAAGTAGAATGTTGTTCTAATACATGTCATTTGATGTTGAGCAATATCTACTATTGTCGGAGGCACGTAAGATGTTTGTTTGTTTGTTTGTTTGTTTGTTTGTGTGTTTTGGGAAAACGATTGCAGAGGTTGATTCCGACAACCAATTGATTGAATTGTGTGGACTTACACGCTGCTCATATACAGATAGCATGTAAGCAAACGATAACCTACACCTAAAAGAGTCTCGAGGGCCAATTATAGCAGACATAACTTAACCTTTTGGGGGTCTAGGCCCCGGCCACAACAATTGCTTTATCATTTTAATTACCACCCCATCTTCTGCTTAAAGTTTATAACTCCTGGCCACTACTTCTTAGGAACAGCAATGATAGCCACACATTTTCTTATCCACTCCGTAGACGAAACAATAGACAGCATGAACCTACATGGTAGAGAGAAGTAAAATAGATAACCAGTCTGGTAAAACATTAAAAATGTTAAAAAAATTCGAAAATTTGCATATATTTTCATCCTTTACAGCTATCAACTCAATAATAGATGCAATAGGGAAATAGATATCGCAGCGATCGACATCATTGCCTTGGTTCAACCAGAACGCCTCTTGGCGACATGACAAATTCCCAATGCTTTGAAAAGCCTTGTATTATCAGCTATGGCTCAAACGAAATTCGAACAGCAAAATAAATTACAAATCAAAGCATGTATGGGTAATTCAGTAATGTCTTTAAATGCAACTCTGATAGCTTCCTAATTAACATCAGTCAGTTTTAAAGTAAAGCTATTTTTGACACTGTTACCAGATTGCTAAATAGGAGAGTGTAGAGTTACTTCAAACAATCACGCCTTTTTATGCACCAACAACAGGTTAAATACCCCTGCCTAATTACCTAATTAGCACGATAGTAAAGTAATCAATACCTTGTTAATCAGATTGTGCTTCTCATTCATTTACAAACGACCTTTGTGACCATTTGGCTTTTGCCATGCTAGCCGAGTATTCATGTCCATGACAATCAGTTGTAACATAATTATCACGTAAGCTGGCAAATACACACATACTTGACGACCAAGTGGACGTCGACACACAACCAAGTTGGAACACTTTGCAAGACACCGTAAGGTTAGCCTGAATTTGTCTTGTTGTTGATGTTAAATTTGGGTCGCGAATTCAATGTCATATTGATAAGTACCCAATTATAGCATATTTATGATTTTGGCTTAAAGTGTCAGAGAAAAGGAGAAAGAAAAATTTGTGCCAGGACCCCTCCTGAAAAGCAAACCGTGAGTCGGATTTAACTATTTTGTTACATTTAGGTGTTCGTTTCTTTCTCATATTAATTAATACGTAGGCATTGAATATTCCTGATTTTTCTAATTATGTATAAATAAGAAGGGGAGGATGAAGATGCGTTGTAATTTTGGACATGAGCCTCATTGGTAAGCAGCCATGTGATTTGTCAGCCACTCTGGCTGAATAAAACAGAAATAAATACAGGAATGATTCCTCTGCAATTTCTGTCTTTAAAATGTGGTGGTTGTCTTTTTACAACACCGAAATTAAGAACCAGAATACAGAAATTACACAATGAGTAACTCATTAATTCTCCTTTTACCCAAATCAAAGAGGGGCATATAAATTTACTTCAAGATATGTATTGCAATAGGAAATGAATTTTACTCTCCTCCCTGATAAATAATGGCTTAAATGTGTGTCGTAACCATGGTGATGGTAACGAGTTTTATCGGTCTGAGAGTCCAGACCGGCTTGTTGTCTGCAACAGTACTTTTATTGTCACTTTTACTGTTATTTTTATGCTAAATAGTTAACAAAATAACTGTAGGTTAACGTAGTTAGGTCCCAGTTAGATGACCCATTTGGAGTCAGCATTGCACAGAAAATGTTTAACGTTAAAACTCCAAATAATCTGAACACATAACAGCTAATGTCCGATGATAAAGGCATTGAAATATCTAAACAATGAAATCTTAACTTGTACTCAGTGTAGTGGTGAGGTATCGACTGTTAAATATAAGAGTGTAGAGTTTTTTCAAACAATCAGGACTTTTGGTGCAGCAACAGCAGGTGCATTATGCCTACCTAATTACCGTAGGCCATTGACGTTTTGTTGTGGTTTGCCAATTATTTCTTTTCATCAGTTGCGAACGGTTTGGTGAGCATTAGCGTTGTCAAGCGTGGTAGTGAAGTAATCATGTCCACGATAATCAGATTTCTTTTTCATTTATTTGCAAACAACCTCGTTGACCGTTTGGCTTTTGTCATGCTAATAAATCATTTATGTCTATGGTAACCATTATTATTATGTGAGCAGGCAGATGCACAGTAATTGACAAACAAGTGGACGTCGACGCACGCCCAATTTGGTACACCTGCAAGCCTTAACGTTTGCCTGAATTTTTGTTGTTGTTGCTGTTAAATTTGGGTCAAGGATTCATAGGTATATTGATACGTATATCGGTACGTAAGAATGGCATATTTCTGATTTTGGCTTACGATGTCTGAGAAAAGGAGGAGAAAATATATTTACCAGGACTCCACTGGAAAAGCAAACTGTGAGTTTCATCTGAATGGTTTTGTTAGATTTCGGTCATCGATTCATTGTCATATTGATTAGTGCGTAGGTATTGTATAGTCCTGATTTTGTTTCTGTAATTTTGTACAGGGGCCTCGCTTAAAATCAGCCATGTTATCATCTTCTTTGTGAGCCACGCTGGCTGAATAAAACAATAATAAATACAGGAACGATTTCTCTACAATGCAGTAACTATATATATACTTAAATATAGGTACCGCATTGGAAATATGCCAATCTCTTTAAATTTTCCATGTACTCTCCTTTCTGATACAGATGGCAGGAAAGTGTGCCGTAACAATGGTGATAATGGCAAGTCTTCTTGGTCATCTAAGGGACGAGATCGGCGTGTTGTCTACACCAGTGGAACCTGAATCAGACGGTAATTACAGCTTCGCTATACATCGATCATTTCATAACGGTATGAGTGGGCTGCAGGGCTGTTTTGTTGGGTACTTAGGGAAAGAGCATTTACGGAAAAAATGAAAGAATTTTTATGATATATGGCACGTAGGTAGTTCAGTTTGAGGTAGCATAACTGGGCATAACTAGAGGCTGATTATGTACATCAGAAACTAATTTGTATAATGAATGAGGAACGTTTATAACACATTTCCCGTTTACAATGAAGCATGGTTTATTGCGTGTGATAATCCAAGGTATAAAGGAACAAAATACATTTTAAGGATTTCAATTACCTTTCGCATTTATTTTATTTCTTAATCTGGACGTTCTACTTGGCAACTGTGAAAAGCAAAGCAACTTCCTTTCATCCTAGAGTGTACAAAGGTCTTCCTTTGTCCATTGTGGACTATTGGACACATTCTAATACTTATCCTGATCCACTTCTATGTCAAATTTAATGTATAGGAAAGCTCCAGAATGCTGAAATGCTTCAGGAAGTCGTGACTAACCAAAAGATCATGCGCGAGGATATGGCTGCGTTCAAAGGTATGTCGGGTGAACTTTTTTGGTGGGGATTAGTTTCTGTTGTGAGTTTTTGTTTGTAGTTACCATTTTTTCTTCAAATCGCTGATTCTAACGGCAGCAAAGATCCCGATCGAAATTACTGCTAAAACAATCTACGACTCACGTTTAGTATCATACATGTACTGTCAGCATTATAAGGTATCTAGTTGTTTTATGACAAGCACAGATGATTTAAATCAAACCATTCAGTAATGTGGTTAAATGGTTGACTTTCAGGATATGTTGAGCATTGTTACATTATTATCAAAATTTCTTATTAAAATTGTTGCTGCATGCATTTGAACGTTTTATTTTATTTGGGACATCCTTATGGTTTTTGTTTTCCTTAAAGTGTTGAGGAAACCTTAGTAAAGAGTGAGTTTAGAACCGGTTAACCTCTCTCCATGTTTTCACGATATACATTGTAAGTTCGATGTCTTCACTATATAAGTTAGATGGCTAATGGATCGTTCTGAGCTAAAAACCTATTGCCTTACCGCAGTTGATTACGAATTAACCACCGTAATATATAGCTGGAGATTAGAGAGGACCTACTCCCCGTGTAGAAGAAGAGTTGATATAATTATGAACTAGAAAGGTAACATTTGCCAAGCAAATGCATAATGTTTACCTTCGCATATGGTCGGCTCTGTTAATTCTTACTCAAACAAATATAGTCAGACAGGAGTTATCCCTCCTGCTATAAAATAGCAACATGATGTAACACAACACCAGTTACCATGGTAACAAACAGTCTGCATGGTTCAGGTCCTTGACCAGATCAGAGGTCACTGTTTGGAGAAGGGGAAGAAGAAGAAACGTAGCAAAAAAAATGTTTTCCTTCGGTAAACATAATTAGATCAGTCTCTCCTGGTAGAACATCATACTCTTCCCGGACATGAAGTTGAAATGTTGTCATTAGAGGATGAGTTTTCCTATATCTGCAGAAACTATGTTTTCCCCACTTCAAAAATCGGCAATTGTACCTGTAGAGGTATTGCGATCAAAGTCCCTACCCAAGACTCTGATCATGATGTCTGCTTTATTACAGATCTGTTGGCTGACCTTGAAAAGCGAGTGGACAATATGCAGATGTCCTTGAAAAACATCAGGGGTGACATGGCGGTGTTTAAGAGGATGGACCAGAAGATTATGTCTCTAGACGAAAGACAAGGCAGCTTGGCGGAGGTCATTGATACAACCAACAAAAACTTGCAGGCGGCCATCAATACAAACAACAAGACCACAGAGGTGCTAGGAATGGTGAATTCCGTATTTTTGAGAGTGGAGAGCTTGGAGAACAAAACCGACAGTGGAACCCAGCTGTGCAAGGATCTGATAGCGAACTCGACGTGTGGTACATGTGCAGCAACTTCAATTTCCGCAGAGCTTATGACAGAAATCATCAGCAGGGTGGAGAGTGGAATAGGTGAGTCAAGCAAGTACATGGGTTGGGTTTTCGTAAATGTATTGTAAATCAAATGGTATATATATATGTGTGTGTGTGTGTGTGTGTGTGTGTGTGTGTGTGTGTATGTTTGTGTGCGTGTGTGTGTGTGCGTGTTTGTGTGTGTAAAAGTGAGTGGTACACACATACACACACGCACAGTGTGTGTGAGGGAGAATTGTTTATGAAATACTCAAGCCGGCCTGCTTGCTTGCTAAATACATGATTGAAGTCCTGATGAATCAAGAAATGCAAGGTAATTCTTTTCTAGTAATATACGATTATATGTTATATATGGAACCAGCCTTCTTCTAACATTACTAGCAGATATGTTACCTTTTTTCAGCTGTGGAAGGTTTTACCGTGTGGGCACAGTCATTTGCTTATGGTGATGCCGGTGCTAGCCAACTTGCCTATAATGACCAAACGTACATCAGCAGCAATGGACAAGTAAGCAGAATCGAAACAAGTATGGATTCGTTTCTTTAAAACTTACTTCAAGATATTGTTTTTGTTTTGCGTTTCTAATCGTAGCAACCTACTGAAGTTGCGTTTCAGTAGTTTAATTTTAATTTTTAAATACAACAAAGGTTTAAAGATACAATTACTTCTATAACCTAGAACATTTATACATGATATTAGTAAAATATCCTATTCATAAACGTAAGCAATAAAACCTATTGGTTTTAATGCTTACGTTTATTCGAGTTTATTCGAGTATACTCGGCTCATCTTGTGACATATCAGTATAATGAAAAATATTATATTCTGGTTGTATACAATCTTGAAATATAAGATTAAACTGGACAGGAATGCTGACAGTTTTATTATCCTTACAGATTTGTATAACGAATGGCCTCGAGGGCATCAGGTATTTATTCTGAATGAGCGGACAGGGGCAGTACTTGATAAGGCTGTATTCGACACCGACTGGGAAGAAGGAGGTGGCATCACAGCAGCACGAAATCTTACAACGTACCTACAAGGAGTCACTGAGGTAATTATCAATAAACGACATTGTTTGGCGTAGTGGTAACATTGTTATCCATGCTTCAATAAACCAGGTGGTTTAAAGTTCAAACCCCTGGGATGCTCTGATATTGTCTTGGCAAACGCACAAATTAAAGTACTAGTACAGCAGTGTGAAGTTTTGTCGTGGTGTGACCAAGTTATCGAAAGTAAAAGGCATGTGCATGAAATACTACATTCCTATAAGCCTGGGCCGCCTAAACCCAACCGACTTACTGCTATAAATTCCGACATAACACTTAACATTTAACTTTTAATATTTTTGCTTCCATTATGTTGCAGGGACGGATAATCGTCATCGTTGTCCATGACAACGGAGATACAGGAGTTGACAAGGAACCGGATTTAGCACCTTATGGATCCACCACTCAACCAAGTAACATTCTTTTTATTAAAATCTTGTTAAACTTTCGGGTAAGAATTGAATCCCGAAACGTTGCACGAAAGCTAAACATAGCTTTTCTGGTGGTTTCTCTCTCTGTGTGTGTGTGTGTGTGTGTGTGTGTGTGTGTGTGTGTGTGTGTGTGTGTGTGTGTGTGTGTGTGTGTGTGTGTGTGTGTGTGAGAGAAAGAGAGAGAAAGAGAGAGGGTGTGTTTGTAATAAAAATGTTTGGTTATTCTAAAACAAAAGCAGCTGACGGCTGACCATGTTTTAAGGTCTAGTAATCAATCTAAGTTACTATATAATGGTAATATATTGTACAATATCTTATAGAACGGAGAGAATCCTGGGCCATGATCACTCAGAAAGGAAAGACGCCATCTTGGTTTGTGGAGAAGAAGAGCGCAAGGGGTGCAGGACCTACTATTGTAAAGACTTACATACCAGTGGACAACTAAGCGAACCAAAAGGTAAAGACGAATGCATATATTTAGCCTGGAAACCAGACTTGTTAGCGAGCTCTAAATCCGCTACCCGGCAACAGATATTGAGGGGTGGACTAAAGCTAACAATGCTGGGCTCCAGGCTTATATATATTTTAAACGACATTCAATGTAAATTGCTAATGTTTGTCCTTTAACCCTATCTAGACCGGGCTTTTTTTTTGATTCGCGGGACCCCCCCTCAGAACTCGTGAACGGTATATCGCATGACTACCAGCGGACGGTGTGCTAGTTTAAATAAATCATAACAACAATTTTCATAGTGTTGTGTCGTAATATTACGTTATTATGACGTCATTAATGTTATTTATTGGCCAAAACTGTCCAGATAGGTTATTCTCTTGAAGATCAATGGTACACAACATAACTTTAACAAAAAGTTATGATAAAATATTAGGGTATACTTAGGCTTATGTTGCCCATACCAACACCGATGACGTCAAAAATGACGTCATGCATATTTAAGCTATCTGCCATATCTTTGATCATAAATCTTCAATTTTGAAAAATATTTTTTTGCAGATAAAGCCTAGAATATATTGTAAATAGACTAAAGACGTTCATATGAACCTTTACTGTAAAAAGAAATCGAAGTAGAGATGAGATTTTAAGGAAAATTACCCGTATATACCTAATCTAATGGTATGGGCCGCCATCTTGGATTTTTACCAATGACGTTATTAAATTAGCATAAATTATGCATTGTTATTAATAAAAAGTACATTAGATGTTATTGATATTAGAAAGCATGTGTAACTTGACATAAAACCCTGAAAAGTCGAGTTGAAATGAAAATTACTGAATTTCAAAAAAAATGATTTTCGGGCCCCTGGCGTTAAGTTTCTGTTGTGCAGAAGACAGGAGTTCGTCTACTTGCAGATGACGTTGAAATATTAAACAACATGCCTAATAATTTGCTACTTCATTTACATTTCTTTTACAAATTATATTTCACGAAAAGTAGCTTCTAAAGTAAAAAAAAAACATTTGAAAATTCATTTGGGAGGACAATACACATATGTATCTATCGTTGCAGCTGACATTTGACGTCCGACACCTATCTTGTACAGTGAGTTCCTGGAACCGGTTGGATGCGGCCTACTTGGACACTGACGTGCCTTCTAACAAGCCTTTTTGCTTGTTCGTTTGTTGTTTGTTTGTTTGTTTGTTTGTTGGATACCGTCTTGGCCACTGAAATATATATTTTTTTGATACTAGGAGTTGTAGAGCGTGGAATATCTAGTATTTGCTTATAAATAACATGTATATAGTTTGGCGCTGATTTACTGTCAATAGATCTGAACAATTTACCCAAACATTTTTCCAGTTTTTGCTGCTGTAAAAACTTAAATAATATTCTAAAAGGAAAGCGAACGAATTTGGTTCTGTTACAGATGGCTGTAGTATCACGACATTTTGCTGAATTATTTTACTATATTTTCTTAAAGCTATTGTTGTTTTTGACGATCAGAAAAAAGGGAATCGCTTAGCTAGAGGGGCTTTTCCCTTTTATGCGCAATGTATATAATATAGACGGTCCATCGGTACGTACAAAATGTTTGAGATATGCAGTGTTGTCTAGAGTCTATCTTAAGAAGCTGGTGGCTTTCTGTTAATTAAGGTCACTACTGAGTCACATCAGTCACGCCGATTCATTTTGTCAGTTTTTCTAACAAATATTAAAAGAATCGAATGAAAAAATATATATAGAAGGCAACTTACCACATCTTTAGTGCCACTATTGTACATGGTTTGTTGAACATTATTTTTAATAAAAGTAGAATGTTGTTCTAATACATGTTATTTGATGTTGAGCAATATCTACTATTGTCGGAGGCACGTAAGATGTTTGTTTGTTTGTTTGTGTGTGTGTTTTGGGAAAACAATTGCAGAGGTTGATTCCGACAACCAATTGATTGAATTGTGTGGACTTACACGCTGCTCATATACAGATAGCATGCAAGCAAACGATAACCTACACCTAAAAGAGTCTCGAGGGCCAATTATAGCAGACATAACTTAACCTTTTGGGGGTCTAGGCCCCGGCCACAACAATTGCTTTATCATTTTAATTACCACCCCATCTTCTGCTTAAAGTTTATAACTCCTGGCCACTACTTCTTAGGAACAGCAATGATAGCCACACATTTTCTTATCTACTCCGTAGATGAAACAATAGACAGCATGAACCTACATGGTAGAGAGAAGTAAAATAGATAACCAGTCTGGTTAAACATTAAAATGTTCCAAAAATTCGAAAATTTGCATATATTTTCATCCTTTACAGCTATCCTCAATAATAGATGCAATAGGGAAATAGATATCGCAGCGATCGACATCATTGCCTTGGTTCAACCAGAACGCCTCTTGACGACAGGACAAATTCCCAATGCTTTGAAAAGCCTTGTATTATCAGCTATGGCTTAAACGAAATTCGAACAGCAAAATAAATTACAAATCAAAGCATGTATGGGTAATTCAATAATGTCTTTAAATGTCCTAATTAACATCAGTCAGTTTTAAAGTAAAGCTATTTTTGACACTGTTACCAGATTGCTAAATAGGAGAGTGTAGAGTTACTTCAAACAATCACGCCTTTTTATGCACCAACAACAGGTTAAATATCCCTGCCTAATTACCTAATTAGCATGATAGTAAAGTAATCATACCTTGATAATCAGATTGTGCTTCTCATTCATTTGCAAACGACCTTGGTGACCATTTGGCTTTTGCTATACTAACCGAGTATTCATGTCCATGGTAATCAGTTGTAACACAATTATCACGTGAGGTGGCAAATACACACATACTTGACGACCAGGTGGACGTCGACACTCAACCAAGTTGGTACACCGGCAAGCTTTGCAAGACACCGTTAGGTGTAGCCTGAATTTGTCTTGTTGTTGATGTTAAATTTGGGTCGCGAATTCAATGTCATATTGATAAGTACCCAATTATAGCATATTTATGATTTTGGCTTAAAGTGTCAGAGAAAAGGAGAAAGAAAAATTTGTGCCAGGACCCCTCCTGAAAAGCAAACCGTGAGTCGGATTTAACTATTTTGTTACATTTAGGTGTTCGTTTCTTTCTCATATTAATTAATACGTAGGCATTGAATATTCCTGATTTTTCTAATTATGTATAAATAAGAAGGGGAGGATGAAGATGTGTTGTAATTTTGGACATGAGCCTCATTGGTAAGCAGCCAGGTGATTTGTCAGCCACTCTGGCTGAATAAAACAGAAATAAATACAGGAATGATTCCTCTGCAATTTCTGTCTTTAAAATGTGATGGTTGTCTTTTTACAACACCGAAATTAAGAACCAGAATACAGAAATTACACAATGAGTAACTCATTAATTCTCCTTTTACCCAAATCAAAGAGGGGCATATAAATTTACTTCAAGATATGTATTGCAATAGGAAATGAATTTTACTGTCCTCCCTGATAAATAATGGCTTAAATGTGTGTCGTAACCATGGTGATGGTAACGAGTTTTATCGGTCTTAGAGTCCAGAACGGCTTGTTGTCTGCAACAGTACTTTTATTGTCACTTTTACAGTTATTTTTATGCTAAATAGTTAACAAAATAACTGTAGGTTAACGTAGTTAGGTCCCAGTTAGATGACCCATTTGGAGTCAGCATTGCACAGAAAATGTTTAACGTTAAAACTCCAAATAATCTGAACACATAACAGCTAATGTCCGATGATAAAGGCATTGAAATATCTAAACAATGAAATCTTAACTTGTACTCAGTGTAGTGGTGAGGTATCGACTGTTAAATATGAGATTGTAGAGTTTTTCAAACAATCAGGACTTTTGGTGCAGCAACAGCAGGTGCATTATGCCTACCTAATTACCGTAGGCCGATGACGTTTTGTTGTGGTTTGCCAATTATTTCTTTTCATCAGTTGCGAACGGTTTGGTGAGCATTAGCGTTGTCAAGCGTGGTAGTGAAGTAATCATGTCCACGATAATCAGATTTCTTTTTCATTTATTTGCAAACAACCTCGTTGACCGTTTGGCTTTTGTCATGCTAATAAATTATTTATGTCTATGGTAACCATTATTATTATGTGAGCAGGCAGATGCACAGTAATTGACAAACAAGTGGACGTCGACGCACGCCCAATTTGGTACACCTGCAAGCCTTAAGGTTTGCCTGAATTTTTGTTGTTGTTGCTGTTAAATTTGGGTCAAGGATTCATAGGTATATTGATACTTATATCGGTACGTAAGAATGGCATATTTCTGATTTTGGCTTACGATGTCTGAGAAAAGGAGGAGAAAATATCTTTACCAGGACTCCACTGGAAAAAGCAAACTGTGAGTTTCATCTGAATGGTTTTGTTAGATTTCGGTCATCGATTCATTGTCATATTGATGAGTGCGTAGGTATTGTATAGTCCTGATTTTGTTTCTGTAATTTTGTACAGGGGCCTCGCTTAAAATCAGCCATGTTATCATATTCTTTGTGAGCCACGCTGGCTGAATAAAACAATAATAAATACACGAACGATTTCTCTACAATGCAGTAACTATATATATACTTAAATATAGGTACCGCATTGGAAATATGCCAATCTCTTTAAATTTTCCATGTACTCTCCTTTCTGATACAGATGGCAGGAAAGTGTGCCGTAACAATGGTGATGATGGCAAGTCTTCTTGGTCATCTGAGGGACCAGATCGGCGTGTTGTCTGACACCAGTGGAACCTGAATCAGACGGTAATTACAGCTTCGCTATACATCGATCATTTCATAATCGGATATGAGTTGGCTGCAGGGCTGTGTTGTTGGGTACTTAGGGAAAGAGCATTTACGGAAAAAATGAAAGAATTTTTATGATTGATGGCACGTAGGTAGTTCAGTTTGAGGTAGCATAGCTGGGCATAACTAGAGGCTGATTATGTACATCAGAAACTAATTTGCATAATAAATGAGGAACGTTTATAACACATTTCCCGTTTACAATGAAGCGTGGTTTATTGCGTGTGATAATCCAAGGTATCAAGGAACAAAATACATTTTAAGGATTTCAATTACCTTTCGCATTTACTTTCTCAATCCTGGACGTTCTACTTGGCAACTGTGAAAAGCAAAGCAACTTCCTTTCATCCTAGAGTGTACAAAGGTCTTCCTTTGTCCATGGTGGACTATTGGACACATTCTAATACTTATCCTGATCCTACTTCTATGTCAAATTTAATGTATAGGAAAGCTCCAGAATGCTGAAATGCTTCAGGAAGTCGTGACTAACCAAAAGATCATGCGCGAGGATATGGCTACGTTCAAAGGTATGTCGGGTGAACTTTTTTGGTGGGAATTAGTTTCTGTTGTGAGTTTTTGTTTGTAGTTACCATTTTTTCTTCAAATCGCCGATTCTAACGGCAGCAAAGATCCCTGATCGAAATTACTGCTAAAACAATCTACGACTCACGTTTAGTATCATACATGTACCTGTCAGCATTATAAGGTATCTAGTTGTTTTATGACAAGCACAGATAATTTAAATCAAACCATTCAGTAATGTGGTTAAATGGTTGACTTTCAGGATATGTTGAGCATTGTTACATTATTATCAAAATTTCTTATTAAAATTGTTGCTGCATGCATTTGAACGTTTTATTTTATTTGGGACGTCCTTATGGTTTTTGTTTTCCTTAAAGTGTTGAGGAAACCTTAGTAAAGAGTAAGTTTAGAACCGGTTAACCTCTCTCCATGTTTTTACGATATACATTGTAAGTTCGATGTCTTCACGATATAAGTTAGATGGCTAATGGATCGTTCTGAGCTAAAAACATATTGCCTTACCGCAGTTGATTACGAATTAACCACCGTAATATATAGCTGGAGATTAGAGAGGACCTACTCCCCGTGTAGAAGAAGAGTTGATATAATTATGAACTAGAAAGGTAACATTTGCAAAGCAAATGCATAATGTTTACCTTCGCATATGGTCGGCTCTGTTAATTCTTACTCAAACAAATATAGTCAGACAGGAGTTATCCCTCCTGCTATAAAATAGCAACATGATGTAACACAACACCAGTTACCATGGTAACAAACAGTCTGCATGGTTCAGGTCCTTGACCAGATCAGAGGTCACTGTTTGGAGAAGGGGAAGAAGAAGAAACGTAGCAAAAACAATATGTTTTCCTTCGGTAAACATAATTTGATCAGTCTCTCCTGGTAGAACATCTTACTCTTCCCGGACATGAAGTTGAAATGTTGTCATTAGAGGATGAGTTTTCCTATATCTGCAGAAACTATGTTTTCCCCACTTCAAAAATCGGCAATTGTACCTGTAGAGGTATTGCGATCAAAGTCCCTACCCGAGACTCTGATCATGATGTCTGCTTTCTTACAGATATTTTGGCTGACCTTGAAAAGCGAGTGGACAATATGCAGATGTCCTTGAAAAACATCAGGGGTGACATGGCGGTGTTTAAGAGGATGGACCAGAAGATTATGTCTCTAGACGAAAGACAAGGCAGCTTGGAGGAGGTCATTGATACAACCAACAAAAACTTGCAGGCGGCCATCAATACGTCTACTTGCAGATGACGTTGAAATATTAAACAACATGCTCAATAATTTGCTACTTCATTTACATTTCTTTTACAAATTATATTTCACGAAAAGTAGCTTCTGAAGTAAAAAAAAAAACATTTGAAAATTCATTTGGGAAGACAATACACATATGTATCTATCGTTGCAGCTGACATTTGACGTCCGACACCTATCTTGTACAGTGAGTTGCTGGAACCGGTTGGATGCGGCCTACTTGGATATTATTATTATTACTGACTTGTCTTCTAACAAGCCTTTTTGCTTGTTCGTTTGTTTGTTTGTTTGTTTGTTGGATACCGTCTTGGCCACTGAAATCTATATTTTTTTTATACTAGGAGTTGTACAGCGTGGAATATCTAGTATTTGCTTTTAAATAACATGTATATAGTTTGGCGCTGATTTACTGTCAATAGATCTGAACAATTTACCCAAACATTTTATACAGTATTTTGCTGCTGTAAAAACTTAAATAATAATCTAAAAGGAAAGCGAACGAATTTAGTTCTGTTACAGATGGCTGTAGTATCACTACATTTTGCTGAATTCATTTTACTACATTTCTTAAAGCTATTGTTGTTTTCGACGATCAGGAAAAAGGGAATCGCTTAGCTAGAGGGGCTTTTCCCTTTCATGCGCAATGTATATAATATAGACAGGTCCATCGGTACGTACAAAATGTTTGAGTTATGCAGTGTCGTCTAGAGTCTATCTTAAGAAGCTGGTAGCTTTCTGTTAATTAAGGTCACTACTGAGTCACATCAGTCACGCCGATTCATTTTGTCAGTTTTTCTAACAAATATTAAAAGAATCGAATGAAAAAATATATATAGAAGGCAACTTACCCCATCTTTAGTGTCACTATTATACATGGTTTGTTGAACATTATTTTAAATAAAAGTAGAATGTTGTTCTAATACATGTTATTTGATGTTGAGCAATATCTACTATTGTCGGAGGCACGTAATATGTTTGTTTGTTTGTTTGTTTGTTTGTTTGTGTGTTTTGGGAAAACAATTGCAGAGGTTGATTCCGACAACCAATTGATTGAATTGTGTGGACTTACACGCTGCTCCATACAGATAGCATGCAAGCAAACGATAACCTACACCTAAAAGAGTCTCGAGGGCCAATTATAGCAGACATAACTTAACCTTTTGGGGGTCTAGGCCCCGGCCACAACAATTGCTTTATCATTTTAATTACCACCCCGTCTTCTGCTTAAAGTTTATAACTCCTGGCCACTACTTCTTAGGAACAGCAATGATAGCCACACATTTTCTTATCCACTCCGTAGATGAAACAATAGACAGCATGAACCTACATGGTAGAGAGAAGTAAAATAGATAACCAGTCTGGTAAAACATTAGAAATGTTCCAAAAATTCGAAAATTTGCGTATATTTTCATCCTTTACAGCTATCAACTCAATAATAGATGCAATAGGGAAATAGATATCGCAGCGATCGACATCATTGCCTTGGTTCAACCAGAACGCCTCTTGACGACAGGACAAATTCCCAATGCTTTGAAAAGCCTTGTATTATCAGCTATGGCTCAAACGAAATTCGAACAGCAAAATAAATTACAAATCAAAGCATGTATGGGTAATTCAATAATGTCTTTAAATGTCCTAATTAACATCAGTCAGCTTTAAAGTAAAGCTATTTTTGACACTGTTACCAGATTGCTAAATAGGAGAGTGTAGAATTACTTCAAACAATCACGCCTTTTTATGCACTAACAACAGGTTAAATATCCCTGCCTAATTACCTAATCAGCACGATAGTAAAGTAATCAATACCTTGATAATCAGATTGTGCTTCTCATTCATTTGCAAACGACCTTTGTGACCATTTGGCTTTTGCCATGCTAGCCGAGTATTCATGTCCATGACAATCAGTTGTAACATAATTATCACGTAAGCTGGCAAATACACACATACTTGACGACCAAGTGGACGTCGACACACAACCAAGTTGGTACACTTTGCAAGACACCGTAAGGTTAGCCTGAATTTGTCTTGTTGTTGATGTTAAATTTGGGTCGCGAATTCAATGTCATATTGATAAGTACCCAATTATAGCATATTTATGATTTTGGCTTAAAGTGTCAGAGAAAAGGAGAAAGAAAAATTTTTGCCAGGACCCCTCCTGAAAAGCAAACCGTGAGTCGGATTTTACTATTTTGTTACATTTAGGTGTTCGTTTCTTTCTCATATTAATTAATACGTAGGCATTGAATATTCCTGATTTTTCTAATTATGTATAAATAAGAAGGGGAGGATGAAGATGCGTTGTAATTTTGGACATGAGCCTCATTGGTAAGCAGCCATGTGATTTGTCAGCCACTCTGGCTGAATAAAACAGAAATAAATACAGGAATGATTCCTCTGCAATTTCTGTCTTTAAAATGTGATGGTTGTCTTTTTACAACACCGAAATTAAGAACCAGAATACAGAAATTACACAATGAGTAACTCATTAATTCTCCTTTTACCCAAATCAAAGAGGGGCATATAAATTTACTTCAAGATATGTATTGCAATAGGAAATGAATTTTACTCTCCTCCCTGATAAATAATGGCTTAAATGTGTGTCGTAACCATGGTGATGGTAACGAGTTTTATCGGTCTGAGAGTCCAGACCGGCTTGTTGTCTGCAACAGTACTTTTATTGTCACTTTTACTGTTATTTTTATGCTAAATAGTTAACAAAATAACTGTAGGTTAACGTAGTTAGGTCCCAGTTAGATGACCCATTTGGAGTCAGCATTGCACAGAAAATGTTTAACGTTAAAACTCCAAATAATCTGAACACATAACAGCTAATGTCCGATGATAAAGGCATTGAAATATCTAAACAATGAAATCTTAACTTGTACTCAGTGTAGTGGTGAGGTATCGACTGTTAAATATGAGATTGTAGAGTTTTTCAAACAATCAGGACTTTTGGTGCAGCAACAGCAGGTGCATTATGCCTACCTAATTACCGTAGGCCGATGACGTTTTGTTGTGGTTTGCCAATTATTTCTTTTCATCAGTTGCGAACGGTTTGGTGAGCATTAGCGTTGTCAAGCGTGGTAGTGAAGTAATCATGTCCACGATAATCAGATTTCTTTTTCATTTATTTGCAAACAACCTCGTTGACCGTTTGGCTTTTGTCATGCTAATAAATTATTTATGTCTATGGTAACCATTATTATTATGTGAGCAGGCAGATGCACAGTAATTGACAAACAAGTGGACGTCGACGCACGCCCAATTTGGTACACCTGCAAGCCTTAAGGTTTGCCTGAATTTTTGTTGTTGTTGCTGTTAAATTTGGGTCAAGGATTCATAGGTATATTGATACTTATATCGGTACGTAAGAATGGCATATTTCTGATTTTGGCTTACGATGTCTGAGAAAAGGAGGAGAAAATATCTTTACCAGGACTCCACTGAAAAAGCAAACTGTGAGTTTCATCTGAATGGTTTTGTTAGATTTCGGTCATCGATTCATTGTCATATTGATGAGTGCGTAGGTATTGTATAGTCCTGATTTTGTTTCTGTAATTTTGTACAGGGGCCTCGCTTAAAATCAGCCATGTTATCATATTCTTTGTGAGCCACGCTGGCTGAATAAAACAATAATAAATACACGAACGATTTCTCTACAATGCAGTAACTATATATATACTTAAATATAGGTACCGCATTGGAAATATGCCAATCTCTTTAAATTTTCCATGTACTCTCCTTTCTGATACAGATGGCAGGAAAGTGTGCCGTAACAATGGTGATGATGGCAAGTCTTCTTGGTCATCTGAGGGACCAGATCGGCGTGTTGTCTGCACCAGTGGAACCTGAATCAGACGGTAATTACAGCTTCGCTATACATCGATCATTTCATAACGGTATGAGTTGGCTGCAGGGCTGTGTTGTTGGGTACTTAGGGAAAGAGCATTTACGGAAAAAATGAAAGAATTTTTATGATTGATGGCACGTAGGTAGTTCAGTTTGAGGTAGCATAGCTGGGCATAACTAGAGGCTGATTATGCACATCAGAAACTAATTTGCATAATAAATGAGGAACGTTTATAACACATTTCCCGTTTACAATGAAGCGTGGTTTATTGCGTGTGATAATCCAAGGTATCAAGGAACAAAATACATTTTAAGGATTTCAATTACCTTTCGCATTTACTTTCTCAACCTGGACGTTCTACTTGGCAACTGTGAAAAGCAAAGCAACTTCCTTTCATCCTAGAGTGTACAAAGGTCTTCCTTTGTCCATGGTGGACTATTGGACACATTCTAATACTTATCCTGATCCACTTCTATGTCAAATTTAATGTATAGGAAAGCTCCAGAATGCTGAAATGCTTCAGGAAGTCGTGACTAACCAAAAGATCATGCGCGAGGATATGGCTACGTTCAAAGGTATGTCGGGTGAACTTTTTTGGTGGGAATTAGTTTCTGTTGTGAGTTTTTGTTTGTAGTTACCATTTTTTCTTCAAATCGCCGATTCTAACGGCAGCAAAGATCCCGATCGAAATTACTGCTAAAACAATCTACGACTCACGTTTAGTATCATACATGTACTGTCAGCATTATAAGGTATCTAGTTGTTTTATGACAAGCACAGATAATTTAAATCAAACCATTCAGTAATGTGGTTAAATGGTTGACTTTCAGGATATGTTGAGCATTGTTACATTATTATCAAAATTTCTTATTAAAATTGTTGCTGCATGCATTTGAACGTTTTATTTTATTTGGGACGTCCTTATGGTTTTTGTTTTCCTTAAAGTGTTGAGGAAACCTTAGTAAAGAGTAAGTTTAGAACCGGTTAACCTCTCTCCATGTTTTTACGATATACATTGTAAGTTCGATGTCTTCACGATATAAGTTAGATGGCTAATGGATCGTTCTGAGCTAAAAACATATTGCCTTACCGCAGTTGATTACGAATTAACCACCGTAATATATAGCTGGAGATTAGAGAGGACCTACTCCCCCTGTAGAAGAAGAGTTGATATAATTATGAACTAGAAAGGTAACATTTGCAAAGCAAATGCATAATGTTTACCTTCGCATATGGTCGGCTCTGTTAATTCTTACTCAAACAAATATAGTCAGACAGGAGTTATCCCTCCTGCTATAAAATAGCAACATGATGTAACACAACACCAGTTACCATGGTAACAAACAGTCTGCATGGTTCAGGTCCTTGACCAGATCAGAGGTCACTGTTTGGAGAAGGGGAAGAAGAAGAAACGTAGCAAAAACAATATGTTTTCCTTCGGTAAACATAATTTGATCAGTCTCTCCTGGTAGAACATCTTACTCTTCCCGGACATGAAGTTGAAATGTTGTCATTAGAGGATGAGTTTTCCTATATCTGCAGAAACTATGTTTTCCCCACTTCAAAAATCGGCAATTGTACCTGTAGAGGTATTGCGATCAAAGTCCCTACCCGAGACTCTGATCATGATGTCTGCTTTCTTACAGATATTTTGGCTGACCTTGAAAAGCGAGTGGACAATATGCAGATGTCCTTGAAAAACATCAGGGGTGACATGGCGGTGTTTAAGAGGATGGACCAGAAGATTATGTCTCTAGACGAAAGACAAGGCAGCTTGGAGGAGGTCATTGATACAACCAACAAAAACTTGCAGGCGGCCATCAATACAAACAACAAGACCACAGAGGTGCTAGGAATGGTGAATTCCGTCTTTTTGAGAGTGGAGAGCTTGGAGAACAAAACCGACAGTGGAACCCAGCTGTACAAGGATCTGATAGCGAACCCGACGTGTGGTACATGTGCAGCAACTTCCATTTCCGCAGAGCTTATGACAGAAATCATCAGAATAGGTGAGTCAAGCGGTACATGTATTGGATTTTCGTAAATGTATTGTAAATCAAATGGTATATATATACATATATATATATATGTGTGTGTGTGTGTGTGTGTGTGTGTGTGTGTGTGTGTGTGTGTGTGTGTGTGTAAGTTAATGGTACACACATACACACACACGCACACGTGTGTGGCACACGTGTGTGTGAGGGAGAATTGTTTATGAAATACTCAAGTCGGTCTGCTTGCTGATTACATGATTGAAGTCCTGATGAATCAAGAAATGCAAAGTAATTCGTTTTTAGTAATATACGATTATATGTTATATATGGAACCAGCCTTCTTCTAACATTACTAGCAGATATGTTACCTTTTTTTCAGCTGCGGAAGGTTTCACCGTGTGGGCACAGTCATTTGCTTATGGTGATGCCGGTGCTAGCCAACTTGCCTATAATGACCAAACGTACATCAGCAGCAATGGACAAGTAAGCAGAATCGAAACAAGTATGGATTCGTTTCTTTAAATCTTACTTCAAGATATTGTTTTTGTTTTGCGTTTCTAATCGTAGCAACCTACTGAAGTTGCGTTTCAGTAGTTTAATTTTAATTTTTAAATACAACAAAGGTTTAAAGATACAATTACTTCTATAACCTAGAACATTTATACATGATATTAGTCAAATATCCTATTTATAAACGTAAGCTATTGGTTTTAATGCTTACGTTTATTCGAGTTTATTCGAGTATACTCGGCTCATCTTGTGACATATCAGTATAATGAAAAATATTATATTCTGGTTGTATACAATCTTGAAATATAAGATTAAACTGGACAGGAATGCTGACAGTTTTATTATCCTTACAGATTTGTATAACGAATGGCCTCGAGGGCATCAGGTATTTATTCTGAATGAGCGGACAGGGGCAGTACTTGATAAGGCTGTATTCGACACCGACTGGGAAGAAGGAGGTGGCATCACAGCAGCACGAAATCTTACAACGTACCTAAAAGGAGTCACTGAGGTAATTATCAATAAACGACATTGTTTGGCGTAGTGATAACATTGTTAGCCATGCTTCAATAAACCAGGTGGTTTAAAGTTCAAACCCCTGGGATGCTCTGATATTGTCTTGGCAAACGCACAAATTAAAGTACTAGTACAGCAGTGTAAAGTTTTGTCGTGGTGTGACCAAGTTATCGAAAGTAAAAGGCATGTGCATGAAATACTACATTCCTATAAGCCTGGGCCGCCTAAACCCAACCGAGTTACTGCTATAAATTCCGACATAACACAGAGAACATTTAACTTTTAATATTTTTGCTTCCATTCTGTTGCAGGGACGGATAATCGTCATCGTTGTCTTTGACAACGGAGATACAGGAGTTGACAATGAACCAAATCTAGCACCTTATGGATCCACCACTCAACCAAGTAACATTCTTTTTATTAAAATCTTGTTAAACATTCGGGTAAAAATTGAATTTCAAAACGTTGCACTAAAGCTAAATATAGCTTTTCTGGTGGCTTCTGGGCATATTAACCATATTTCAAGGGGGTGAATGGGTTGAGGCCCGTGCCAACGTTAATGTCTGGACGGCTCAAACTAAAACGACAAAACATCTTTTAAAAATCTGTAATCACAAAAGGCTGAAGGTAGACGGGTGTTTTTAGGTTACATGATGTCCTATCAGTCCCTTTTATCTATAAAATGAACCAAAGTTTGAGCGAAATTTAGTCACATGACTTAGGCACCTACATGAATACGCCTTTATCATTACGGAAAGTAGGATAAATGCATATGTTTTGTTTTGACTGCAATCTAGTTACAAAAGCTATAGATATACACACCTCACCTGGTGTTTGCCGTAAGAGAAAGAGGGAGAGAGAGAGAGAGAGTGTGTGTGTGTGTGTGTGTGTGTGTGTGTGTGTGTGTGTGTGTGTGTGTGTATGTGTGTGGGTTTCAAATAAAAATGTTTGGTTATTCTAAAAAAAAGCAGCTGACGGCTGAACATGTTTTAAGGTCTAGTAATCAATCTAATTTACTATATAATGGTGATGTATTGTACAATATCATATAGAATGGAGAGAATCCTGGGCCATGGTCACTCAGAAAGGAAAGACGCCATCTTGGTTTGTGGAGAAGAAGAGCGCAAGGGGTGCAGGACCTACTATTGTAAAGACTTACATACCAGTGGACAACTGAGCGAACCAAAAGGTAAAAACGCATGCATATATTTAGCCTGGAAACCAGACTTGTTAGCGAGCTCAAGATCCGCTACCCGGCAACAGATATTGAGCGGTGGACTAAAGCTAACAATGCTGGGCTCCAGGCTTATACATATTTTAAACGACATTTAATGTAAATTACTAATGTTTGTCCTTTAACGTTATCTAGACCGGCCTTTTTTGGGATTCGCGGGACCGGGGGGGGGGGGATTCGCCCCCCCCCTCAGAACTCGTGAACGGTATATCGTATGACTACCAGAGGACGGTGTGCTAGTATAAATAAATTATAACAACAATTTTCATAGTGTTATGACGCAATATGACGTTTAAAACGTCATTAATGTGATTTATTGGCCAAAACTGTCCAGATAGGTTTTTCTCTTGAAGATCAATGGTACACAACATAACTTTAACAAAAAGTTATGATAAAATATTAGGGTATACTAAGACTTATGTTGCCCATACCAACACCGATGACGTCAAAAATGACGTCATGCATATTTAAGCTATCTGCCATATCTTTGATCATGAATCTTCAATTTTGAAAAATATTTTTTCCAGATAAAGCCTAGAATATATTGTAAATAGACTAAAGACGTTCATATGAACCTTTACTGTAGAAAGAAATCGAAGTAGAGATGAGATTTTAAGGAAAATTACCCGTATATACCTAATCTAATGGTATGGGCCGCCATCTTGGATTTTGACCAATGACGTTATTAAATTAGCATAAATTATGCATTGTTATTAATAAAAAGTACATTAGATGTTATTAATATTAGAAAGCATGTGTAACTTGACATAAAACCCTGAAAAGTCTAGTTGAAATGAAAATTACTGAATTTCAAAATAAATGATTTTCGGGCCCCTGGCGTTAAGTTTCTGTTGTGCAGAAGACAGGAGTTCGTCTACTTGCAGATGACGTTGAAATATTAAACAACATGCTCAATAACTTGCTACTTCATTTACATTTCTTTTACAAATTATATTTCACGAAAAGTAGCTTCTAAAGTAAAAAAAAAACATTTGAAAATTCATTTGGGAGGACAATACACATATGTATCTATCGTTGCAGCTGACATTTGACGTCCGACACCTATCTTGTACAGTGAGTTCCTGGAACCGGTTGGATGCGGCCTACTTGGACACTGACTTGCCTTCTAACAAGCCTTTTTGCTTGTTCGTTCGTTTGTTTGTTTGTTGGTTTGTTTGTTTGTTTGTTTGTTTGTTTGTTGGATACCGTCTTGACCACTGAAATATATATTTTTTTGATACTAGGAGTTGTACAGCGTGGGATATCTAGTATTTGCTTATAAATAACATGTATATAGTTTGGCGCTGATTTACTGTCAATAGATCTGAACAATTTACCCAAACATTTTATACAGTATTTTGCTGCTGTAAAAACTTAAATAATATTCTAAAAGGAAAGCGAACGAATTTGGTTCTGTTACAGATGGCTGTAGTATCACGACATTTTGCTGAATTTATTTTACTATATTTTCTTAAAGCTATTGTTGTTTTTGACGATCAGAAAAAAGGGAATCGCTTAGCTAGAGGGGCTTTTCCCTTTTATGCGCAATGTATATAATATAGACGGTCCATCGGTACGTACAAAATGTTTGAGTTATGCAGTGTTGTCTAGAGTCTATCTTAAGAAGCTGGTGGCTTTCTGTTAATTAAGGTCACTACTGAGTCACATCAGTCACGCGGTTTCATTTTGTCAGTTTTTCTAACAAATATTAAAAGAATCGAATGAAAAAATATATATAGAAGGCAACTTACCCCATCTTTAGTGTCACTATTGTACATGGTTTGTTGAACATTATTTTTAATAAAAGTAGAATGTTGTTCTAATACATGTCATTTGATGTTGAGCAATATCTACTATTGTCGGAGGCACGTAAGATGTTTGTTTGTTTGTTTGTTTGTTTGTTTGTGTGTTTTGGGAAAACATTTGCAGAGGTTGATTCCGACAACCAATTGATTGAATTGTGTGGACTTACACGCTGCTCATATACAGATAGCATGCAAGCAAACGATAACCTACACCTAAAAGAGTCTCGAGGGCCAATTATAGCAGACATAACTTAACCTTTTGGGGGTCTAGGCCCCGGCCACAACAATTGCTTCATCATTTTAATTACCACCCCATCTTCTGCTTAAAGTTAATAACTCCTGGCCACTACTTCTTAGGAACAGCAATGATAGCCACACATTTTCTTATCCACTCCGTAGACGAAACAATAGACAGCATGAACCTACATGGTAGAGAGAAGTAAAATAGATAACCAGTCTGGTAAAACATTCAAAATGTTCCTAAAAATTCGAAAATTTGCATATATTTTCATCCTTTACAGCTATCTTGTAAGGATACCCTTCAGGTGCTAGAACCATTCTAGGATGTTACTAAGCAAAGTATGAGTTGCGGGGTTCGATGTTCCAACATTAGAAGGGTGTACATTTTGTACAGATGTCTTTGCTCATTGCATAAAAGTATATAATGGCTAAATGTTGTAAAACGGATCTAAAGCTATAAAACTTTTGATAAAATTTGTTTCTACAAATTTGAAATTTTATATCTCTTTGAATTTCCCATAATATCATTATGTCTCTTGGGTTTTGCAAAAAAAGTACTGTTTGAGAATATGGCTTTTGTACAGCTTTTGAATCATGACAAAGGTGTTTGATGTAGTATTTTAAGAGTAACTAATATCAAACACCTATAGAGATATGTAAATATTTTACACACGTCTTGTTAAGTCTCCTAACATAACTAAGGACGGGTTAGGGGTTATTTTTAAAGTCCTGCATAAGATCAAAGTCACCTGGCCACATCTGCACGACACATTCCTCGCATTCCATCTTTATCATGCACCTGTGGTCCTTCCTCAGTGCGGAATTCCATGTCTGAGAAAAATAGACAAGACAAGTTTAAAACAAAAATGAATCAACTGGACATTTCTATAATTTTTGGATAGTAACACATTACATTAAAAATATAATGTTCAATATTCATACCTTAAAACTTCTAGATGTGCAAAAATTAGGTGTTACAATCTGTTCAATGATAGTGATCTAACCAGCAGCCGCCGAATCTTGTGTGCTACATTATTACATAAATGGGTCCATTATATAAGCGATACAATATACGCTACAAACTAGCCTAGTCCCTATAGTTGATATGTTTGAAACAGTATTACGGGCATACCATACTGAAGAACTTCTCAGTTCTGTTGAATCCCATTCTAAATATGATACTGTGATCACATTGTTTTCAGCCAAGCACCCCCACTCTTCTCAAAAAGGGTGTCGGGATTCTTTTACATATAGAGGATTTATGCTAGAGAATAACATCTGAATCTCCTCCATCGTGACACGGGGCTGCCGGCTTTACATGACTGTCCAAAATTAAATGCAATCCCCGACAACACGTCTATACATGACCAACTTAGGGATGGAAACACCGGGTATTTGGATACAAAGAAATTCAATTCGCTTCATAAGGCAGGAAGATTGCTGACCACTTATAACATGGGGGCATGTTATTCCTTTCTCCGGGAAAAATGTACTAAAATTAAAGAAGAAGAGGAAGAATCTGACTGCGCACAAGGCACTATAACCTAATGTCTCCTACCAGTTACTGGTCCCGTCGTTAGATGTGGTGGTCTGACGACGGTAAAGTCGATGTCTTCACAATCCTGAAGGAATTGTTCCATCTGTGCCATATTTGTCAGGATTCGTCCCAGAAACAAAGGTTTGATAATCCAGCGGACCATGAAAGGTGCCGTATCTGAATGATCATCTGTTTAAAACAAGAAAAGGATAACATCGGAGAGTAATACATAACGATTGTAAACATTTATATGGTATTTTTGTGCGCTTAAAATGTATATCAATAAGCTTCCGATCAGTTCTCTAAAATGAAAAAGTCTACATTATGTTACGTGACCTGAATGTCAAATTTAACTATATGGGAAATGCCAAATGGTGTGATGTACAATTGTACCACAGGCAGACCAATTTGCAAATACAAAACACTTCTTGAGGTGATTTCACAAATGGCTTTAAAAATAAATTCAAGCTGTAAAATTTTGACCAAAGAAATGAAATATATGTATCTATACATGGATGTTGATCATTTTGATTATTGCAGGCAAAGGTAAGTTACTAAGTATAAAGTTCTCTCATAAATCCGCCATACATCAAGTTCTCTCAAACTCTTATACATCCACCAGATACCCCAAAACTGCAAGTCACTCACTTAGGCCCCCATTCTACTATGACGGCGCTCTCACCGTTTTTTTCATCCTTTATGCAGTACTACAACCAGTAGGTACGTTGACAACAATGCACATGTTTACGTATAAGAAAGAAACTGATTTACCTGTGGTGTACCAAGATGTCATACAGATCAGACGCTTAATGTTGTTCTTCCTCATAGCAGTGACAATGACCTCCATTGAGTCTGTATAAAGTGTGACGGCCCAAGGCCAGGTCCTACCTGTGAGAAGAGGCAGAAAGCTTTGTTGTGAGACCTTTTTGCACCAACTTTTCTTAGACTCACTTAGTAAATGTTGTACATGTAGTGTGCGGAGTCCAGGGGTTAGCGACCCTGCCTCTGGACTAAGTGGTTGGGAATTCAAATCCCGGCTGTTGTCGCTTACCCGACATGCATGCTACTGGAGACGGTCGCAGTCCTTAGGACGGGACGTTAAGCCGTGGCCGACTGTTCATTGTACTTGTTGAAAAGAGCTAGGGGAATTTCCCCGGTATAATGAACCTGTAAATACTGTACATAGTGTCTGTCTTCTCTGTCACGATCAGTGGAAGAGTAGCTCTTCAGTGAGCTAAACTGGTTCGAGATCACTTTCACTTTCATTCACTTACATTTAAAGTGGCAACTAGCACGTAGGTGTCTTTTTGGATTACGTTATTTTAAGGGGGGATATAAACTCATTTTCTCAAAACCACTAAGCGTAACTTTTAAAAATATCTAATATCACTAAAATTTCTTTACCCCCCTCCCCCAATCTTGAAATTTGCCTTCAGTTGCTATAACACGTTAGAATTAGATATGAATGTTCCAGTTGTGATTGGCATACACAGACGTTTTAAAGATGGTTTGCCACTAAACAATTTTCTTATCAATTCAGATTTAAATCTAATCTAAATTTTCGTAAATCGGCAATATACAATACGGCAACAAGCAAAAATAGTAACTTTAAAAAGGGATCTTCTTAATGTCAGTAATCAATGCGTAATGTACACTTCAGATATTCTGATGATCAAGATAATATTGAGGCCATTGTTTGGGTAACCGTGGGAATTATGACCATAAATAGTGTCATCAGCTTGGTAAATTTATTCAACAGAGTTTTTTTTCGTACATAACCTTATTTTTTCTTCCCAGTGATAGACTTTTGGCAAAAAGGATGAAGGCAGCAGAGCATCTTTCGAATTGTCGGTCGAGAAAAAATATCATGATTATGTTAACCTAATAAGATATTGAGTTCCTTGGATGAAATGAGATTACATACTTCCCAGACAGGATAAGACAACATCTTTGTCTTGTAGATGTGGTTCTACAGTATCGATCTTCGAAAGGTCGATCTTCTCGATCTGTGGAAAATAATCGGAAAAGTTTCACACTTTTCATTCTTAATGAACTACACAAGACAAATACCATTAGCTATCATAATTACACCAGGGACCCTAACACAGCCAAATTTTTACCTCCAGGGCAGAAGATATCCTTCCGCGGAAGGGCATTGTTTTCGGTCATGTTTGTATTTTCGCAGCTATAACTGACGGTGAGTTTGACGGATGTCCTTGGTTTTCGGTATATGATCAGTTATTGTGGTCCAGATGATGCGTATTTTTTCCCATTGTACATTTGTATCTGTATTTTCAGGTATTGGAATTCAATAATTGGGCACCTCCGTGCAGCATGCGGCATGATAGTCTATTGCATAAGAAATGTCAAAGTGTATGCGCTAAATGATTTTTAACGACATCGTTCCTTGGAACGTCAGTGGACTTAATTTTGGATGATTCCTCTAAATTGTTGGTTTTGTTCTGTATGAATGTTTATGTTGTATCCATTTATCCACATTATAATTATAATTAAAATTCATAAATACATGTTCAATTTCTGTTATGTGGACGAATTTTTCCTATGTTTATATTTTCTTAGCCCCCCTTGGAAACTGATAAATTGGTCTAGCGGCTACTTACAGGTGTTTTGAACAAAATAAACAAATCTATACACAACTTGTTAATGCATAAACACTTATTTTCTGTCCCCTGCCCACAGTGGTAAGTTTTAAAAAACGACAAACCTTGAGGTCCTTATTTGGCACCAATTCTGACATCTTGCCAGGGTCTCTTACCAGGGCAGTGACGTCATGACCTTGGGCAAGTGCCTGTTTCACAAGCTCCACACCTTCATGCGATAGGAACAACACAGGAGGAACATATTGTTTATTGTTTATTTAATCGATCTCCATTAGTTTGTACAGAATATCTATATATACTAGTCTTCCTGGAGTCTTGTTACACATACATACACTAAACCGAGCTATACATTTATCTATAGACATGCACTGCTAAACGTAACTTAACTTTAACATGGTAAGACTACAAATTGTGCTGAGAGCTCAGAGGTCTTAGTTCTAAATCTAGGTTCCAAGTATTTCAAAATTAGTACATGTATTTACATTTTGTCATTACATCTACCACCAAGATTGCAAGGGATTGGAAGTGTCCACCATAGTGGATTGGTGAAACATAACGTGTTCTACATGTAATTCTGCCACCGCAGTTTCACATGCAATTGTATCGAAATACAACAAAACTGTGAAAAAATATGGTGTTAGTCTTGCCTATAAAAATGTCTTAAACACCAGAGGTTTCCGAAAAACGGCATTATAGTACAACAGAGAGCAACATAGCTGATACAAGAAGAGAAAAAAATATAGCAAATTTGATTTGGATAAGAAAACGGATTTCATGCATGTTCTCCTGTGGGTACCCAAAGATCATCCAATTTATAACAAAAAATAATAATAATGTAAATAGTCCTAAGCATCAGTAAACCACAGAGGTATGCTCGGGATAGCAAGGTTTTGACAACATTCCTGGAAAGACCTGTGAAGTACACCATTTTTTCAGGGTACGCAGCAGATTCATGAGCATTGGCATTCTCTTCTTCTGTTTTCTTTGCTAAATTCTAAAATCGTATTTCTTACTGCAATGTTACTTTATTCTAAAATATTGTGCGAGATGACGGTATGCTTGAGGAATAAATCCACTCTACTAATAATAAAGTATATACTTTATTCAAAAATATTGCAACTGACCGGAATTCGTACAACTATTTGAAAGCGAAATAAACCTTACCTGTAGGGCCAGTGGCCCCAAAGACTACTAGTTTCATAATCTTATGGGTAGGAAGCCAGTTCCAACAACAACAAAAAAGCTTGGTTCTCAGCAGTAGTCACTTTGTCCTACCTAAAACATTTGAAAGAAAACATGAAAGAGGATTAATATTTTCCACTATACAGTGCAGTTATGAAAATATTATTCAACAGTGTCCTAATAGGTAGCCATTAATATTTTACAATAAAATTGTTTACATAAAAATAGGAAAACGATGACTTCTACACTGCCCAAAAAACTTATTTTTCTTTTTTTTTCTTTTGTTGAGAAATTGACCTGTCAGTTGTATACGTATTGCCTAGTTAATTCACAGTAACGTTTATGCACAAAAGCAATCCATGCCACATGCCATACATGTCCCTTATAAGTCAACAAAGAAATAGGGAAACAAGCCTTAGGACTTTTGCCAACTGTAAGGGTTCCAAAATATTAGGCACATTTTGAGGTACACATTTATTCTCAGTGGCACATAATTGTTTTTTTTTATAGATTTTCAATCTGAAAAGAAAAACCAACAAATATAGTTCTTGTGGCCTAAAGCAACACTGATAGAACAAATAAACAAAGCTTAGGCTATTACTAATTGACTAGCAAGGATAATAATTACAGCTGGCAAATGTCCGTTAAATAACTCAAACGCCACATAGCGATTTAAGCTGGCATTACATCATTTTAAATCAGACATCTCACCTCCAGCCAAGCTAACCCCTTCCGCTAGCATTAGTATAAGGCCCCTTAAAACACCATGTTAGCCCTTTGCCGTTTAGCATCTTTCTTGTGACAACTACAATGTAGCAACTTATTCAGTGGCCCAGACACTTCTCAAATATTTAATGAATCGGTACTTTCAGCGAAATAACCTGTGCTACACAGTATCTCACTGACGATGCTTAATTTTGCCTGCATGCCAGTAAGGGTCACCATCGCGTTTTGTACCTGTCGCAACGGTCTAGTGAACAAAATAACCGCTGAAACGGCACAGAAACGAGTTATACAAAATTTAGCTGAAGTATACAGTGGTGACGACTAACAGGTTCACAAAGATAAGAAGGACTCAAATTACGAATGTGGCAGGGGTTTTCTGACCTGCACCGGGCCTTCCCAAGTAAGATTAGGGTCAGTAAAATAGGGCCAGTAATCCGCTAGGGGACTGACTCGTTGCAAGGGTAGGATTTTCCCTAATTTCGCGAGCATATGCTGGCCTAACTCCCTTGGCAAATCATTTAGCCTTAGCTCCGCGTTGTTTATCTAGTGAAAACAGGTCATTCCTCCATGCAAACAGACTATCAACCACTCACCTCACCTCTATACCTGCATACCGTTGACTTGCTCCACTTGCGCAACTGCGGTAGGCCTATGTGGCTGATTCTTTTAAAGCTCAATGACCCGTGACTGCGACCTCTGACACACTTACATAATTAGCGGCTTCCTAATCTCCAAGCAGGTGTTAGGGTGGGTAGTTGTAAGGGCTTCTGACAGGCTGGTACTTTTCTAGCAATTATGGTTTCAGAAAGGCGGTGATTGAGTGCGAAAATGTAAAAAAAAATGTCCTTTCTTCACCTATTTGTCGTCAAAAACTGTACTTAAAACCAGAAATTAAACACGATTTTTGACCTTATTCCTAGTCGTCAAATATATGAAAATCAAAAATTGGGTAATATATGTAGCTGATCATAAACGATGTTCGGATAAAATTCGGCGCTCGAAAATGCCGAGAACAATCGTCTTTCCAAGCAAAATTTAGAAAATAAGCCATTTAACTTAAAAAAATCATTATTTTCACATGTTTTTCGGTTAGCCCAAATATTGCATTTACTAGCCTGATACTTTTTTTCGAACGCGCCTAGCAACGGAAAAGAATACCATAGCAACCGACCACCATGTTTTAGTTTCTATATTTACTACAAAACAGTATTAAACCCAGTTACCGTGACAATTCTGATAGCAAATATATGTTATTGAACTAAAATATTACAATATACAATAAGATATAAGTAATTATGCATTAAAGCCTTATTATTTGCACACCCAAGCACACTTATATACTGCTACTCTTTTAAAAAATAAATTTACTGTTGGCTTTTTCAGTAATTGTTTATGCAAAATTGAGAAGAAAAAACTACAATTTGATTAAAAAAATACCTTAGTTCCATTTTCCTACTTTGTTGAAATATGTTGAAAAGTAGAAGCAAATTACTATGACACAAAGATTTTTTTAAATCAGAATATATAAATTTTTGGTGCAAAAATGTTACATAATGCCCCTTTATCATAGGACCACGGCATGTACCCAATAGATAAGGTCCAATTTATCGAGTGTACCTTTGTTACTTTTTCTTCAGTGCTTCTTCTCTAATTTTTTCCCCACCACAAGCATGATACCCTTTACATCACTAAACATGCATTCCTCCCGCTCGGGAGTTTTGTACAGAGATGTCTCCAAAACCTCAATGCCTGCTTCCGATAGACTCTTTAACACGAACTCAGTGTCGAGACAAAGATCATCTGGGACCTTCTCGCCGTCCTCAACATAATAGGTGACCCCGATGAACGCTAGTAAGATGAGATGGCCCCCTGGCTTCAAGAGGGTACAGATGTTCTTCATTGCATTGACGTAGGTAGACCTGAAAATTTAAAAATGTAATAAAAGATAAAAGTCTATTTAATGATGTATTCTACATTGACAGCACTATTTTTGTCGTTCATTGTGGTGTAGTGATGAGTGCCTTGTCTGGATTAGATATGGGTCACTGTGATGTAGCATGAAGTAATATTATCATATAGCCAGAAGACGTCGACCAATCAGAGGGCTCCATTTCCCCCCAAAACCAGGTCGTTAATATCCCATATACGGACCCGGAGGTCCGTAACGATATTGACCAATCAGCGTCGACCGATGGCCGCCGGTGACCTAGTTCTGTTCCAATGACGTCAGGTCGAACGGGATTCGGGTTCGACAACAAAATATGTCTATTAGGACATTTTTAAGTTTGCCCGTCATCTTTGTGTAAAGAGCACGTCGTAATGGATGTGCAATTTAACCATTAAGCAGAAGATTTGAACTCGATACTAGCTGCGTGGTCGCCTGGGAACACCCGGCTGCACCAGAGGAAGAAGGAAGAGAGGTAACGTACTTGTTTGAATGGACAGCTAGCTGGAGGAAGCGCGAATAAAAAAACAACAGCAAAAGTTTGGATTGGCTATATGATAATAACGTTAATGCCCCGCTTTCCTTCGGTGTATACGGCGTCATAATGCATGGTCGGTTCCTATGACCACCTCATAAACGACCTCGTCCTTTGGACTCGGTCGTTCATTCGGTGGTCATAGGAACCGACCATGAATTATGACGCCGTATACACCTCAGGGCGAGGCATTAACCCTATATTAATGTCTGGATGATCTAGAGGTAAAAGGGAATGATAAAAGGCCCAAATCCATAACTTGAACATGCCTACATAAGAAAGTATACACAATATTAATACAATACAATTAATACAACAATAATGCAATATCTTTACCCCGCCCCTAGAAAAAAGATTGCAAAGTTCCTGGAAGTAGATTTTTACGCTAATGATTGTATACATCATTACGATACAATGCATGATTAAACGCACCACGCTATTACACCATAGTCTATATTGTTAATATTCCATACTTTATTATCTACCACATCCTTGAACCAAGGACAAACTTTATCCAACAAGTGAAACCCAATATCGGACGACTCACTTTGGAACACAAGCATTCAGACCTAGCCTAACTTAGCACGGCCCAAAACAATACTGCATTGTCGGAAGTAATGACACAAAGAATTGGAAACTTTAATTCACATCCTGGAAGACCTGAAAATTATTGATAATTCACCTCCCCTTGTTCCAACACGCTCCCTCCAGACAGTATGCAGACATGATGGTATCGAAAGGTCGGAACACAGCCGGATGTAGGGGGTTCTCTTTTAACACATCACACACCACGGTGTCCCTGATGGCATTCCGTAGCTGTCTTTGGCGAGATTCCCACCTTGTACAAAAATATAAGAATTGATGACAATGAATTCACAAAAACATACTTCAGAACACATTTACAAAATGCTGTATCACACATAGCCAACCATGAACTCCCGACATTCTCCAGACCATGGTTGGCAGTTACTCGTGAGTAGGTTCATCTTGCTATTGTAGGCAAGGTCGTAAGCATCAGCCGTATATACATCATGCAAAAAAAATATCAGGAAAATAAGATTCTGTTTAAATGCGATCAGAGAAGCGAACTGGAACTAGAATAGGATTAATTATAGAATACTCCCAATTGAAAACCGGTTCCGACCTTGGTTTGGAGTAGCTATCATAAAAACTTATACTTTCTTTGAGGATGCTTTCTCCTTTAATATTTTCGGGCAACAACGTTTACTATTTTGTAGTCTAAAATAAATGACTGTGTGTGGGAGCGAGCGAGAAAAATAGCTTGTTTCCAAACTTCATAATAAGTGAGTAAAATTAAATTGTAAAACTTTTTCTACATACATGTTTGAGATTTTCATACCTTGTGCCCTCCAAACCAGAGACATATTTTACAGCGGCGGTCCAGTCAAAAGCGTTCGAGTCACCATTCTTAAAGCTCTTTATCTCCGCTAAGGCTCCCTGAAAATGTTCAAAGTTGAGCATTAAAACACCTTAGACTTTTGCTTCATCTTGAAATCCGGTAAAGAGAGAAAAAAGTGGGTAAACATGAGAAGACATTGATAAGTGGGGTCGTATGGCGCAACGACAGAGTACTCGACTCGGAACCAAGAGGTCCCGGGTTCGAGTCCTGACATGCCACCGACCTTGTGCCCTTGGGAAAGGCACTTTACACGACTTTCCTCACTTGACTCAGGTGTAAATGAGTATTATGTGTTAGGTGTGCACGCTACCAGCATATTTGCTGCCTAGTGCACACTTTGTATTGTCATGTTACAATTTCTGAACAAAAAAAAAATGTATGATGAATTAATGTCGCTAGCTCTGTGTTTTGATTAGTGATCATCAAAGGCTAGAGAGTGTAATATCTATATCACTATGAGTAAGATTAAGCGATTCTCCGTATGCAGGATAAGAACACGGGCATATCCAGTAGAGATAAAAAAGAGACAGCTATAAAAATATACTGAAGGTTGTTAACGTGTATCAAATGGAAATATTGCTTATTGAATGCAGTAAAATTATAGAACGTTTATTTACTATGAGACCTAAATAAAGTTATTATTTTAAAGAGTCGCCACAATTTCACAGAGCTTTTTGCACTTTAGAAGATGACCAAAAACTACGTTTGTATTAAATCACAGAACCAACTCATCATGCAGAACGTGAGGAAGTTGAGTATTTTGCATAATTTTGCAAGTAAAAGGTTGTTAATATTTTATGTATGTTGCTTTGCCCCGACCTCGTGGATGTCTGAGCAGATGATTTCTGGAAAAACTCGGCTGGCGCTAATCAGCTGGTACACTGTCGGGCCTGATCCAACGTCTAAGAGTCTTCTGCCAAAGTCTCTATCTGTAGCAACAATTAAAACAATTTTTTAAAAAATGTTATGATAAGCAAATGTAGTATGAACCATGTAATCAATAGTGACTTCACTCCCCAGGGCTTGTGTATAATTTTCTTTTTTATTTCCTTTATTTGTATCTATCTAATATATTACCTTTCTATCTTTTAATTATCAATCCATCTATTTAATAATACAATATCAATCTAATCCCAGTCTATTCATTCGTCTATCTCTCTATCAATCAATCAATCCATTTATTGATTTGTCAATGTGCGTGCGCGCGCGCGCGCGTGTGTGTGCGTGTGTGTGTGTGTGTAGACCTCTTTTGATGTTTGTACATAGGTCATGTGGAAATAGTAGCTTTTTATAAAATGGATGGCTTTGTAATATGGTTATTTGAATTTGCTTTGATTATTACCGCCCACTTTACCATAAAACACATACATAAAAACATACAGTAAATCATCGCCACCCAAAACAATACGTCCGTCCTGAAAGAACATAGAGATAACTAAAAATAACATCAGGAGTTGTTATATGAGGTTATCTTGGACAGAGATTAAAGACTCAATGACACAAATAACACTAACATACAACGCGATCATTTGAGAAGCAAACGAAAGCAAACATAAAAAAATTTTGTGTAGTCAGGATAATAATGTATTGTTGCTTTTCGAAAGAACGTTATTTACGAGCCGTGGTGACATGTTCTTAAATCGGCCGCCTTGACGTCATTACCAGAATCTAATTGGATTAACTGACTGCAGAAATTAAAAAAAACTGGAAGAATGATTTGCAAGATTTGATTTTCCCTAACATCAGAAGAGTGTAGGTTTGGTCCAAACGTCTTTGTTAATCGATTAATACCTATAGCATTTAAATAAAAATTCTTCAGGAATTGTTGTATTTTAGTGTGATTTCTGCCGTGTAGCACGTCGGCAAAACGTACTGCGCCTGCACAAATCCTGATTTTTTTTACGTTTTTCGTTGGATGTTTGGTCAACGTTGCATCAAAATTTTGCCTGTTGCAGACGATATCTTTTCCTATACAACATCTGAAAACTACAGACAGGCTGTCAACCTTATATGCTCTAATACGACCTTATATGAGACGTTCTGCCAAAATGCTATGCACAATACATTACGGGTTTCGCGCAGGTGCAATACGTTCTGCCGTTCTTGCTGTGCCATGTGGTCTTAAATAGAGCACCTCCAGTAAAGGTCCGATGTAATTGATCCAAAGTCCATGGCAGGGCCAACCCTTCGTCCACATCCACGGCCATCACGTCGGTGTAGAAATAGTCTAGATATTCTCGGGCAGTTTGGAAATGGTCGTCGTACATGTCGTCGTACTTTTCTTTCTTAGCCTCCCTAGACATTCTGGATGGAATTATGTTTATACGAAGTTATAATTAATGATATGCAATGATTTCGTCCGCACTACTTTGTATACCCACGTCATAGAGTCCGGGGGTCGCCCAAGAATACTGTGTACTGTGTTCTCTGAGCTACCTACCATCCAAAATCCATAGCCGTAGCATGTCCAGATCGCAAGATATCAAATCCGGAAGTTCCGCTGCAGTACCAAGGGAAGACACTAGGGGGTATAAAATCTCATCATTTCTACTTTTCGTCACACCCTACCAACACTCCAAGTATGAAACCAATTCATCCAGCCGTTCTTGAATCATCCTGTTGACAAAATTCAAGTCCCTAGGGAAAGCATTGGTGGACTTTTTAGAATATTGTCAACTCGATCGCAGTAAGGTGGCAACGGCTCCGCCCTTGAGGCGTCGCCAAAAAGAGTCACAAAATGTGTAGTCATGCAAATCAGTATGGGGTCACTTTTTATCCCATACGGTAAGATTCGTCGATGGTTTGAGGGTTAGAAACTGTCAATGCTTTTCCAAGGACGACATACACATATGGTTGACCAGTGCCTTGTGTCAATTATCTCCCAGTGGGATGCCAGCTAATAAAAATCAAGTCTCGGTTAGACCTTATCTTTACCAGATTTAATTGTAAAGGGATGATGACCTCAGTTTGTTGACGCCAGACAAAATAGACTAAGTTGCTAACATCCTACCTCATGTTTTGAACTATATGGGTGTTTTCATAGCAGCTGATCTTGATGACATGTGCCTTTATCTACTAGCCTGGACTACATTCCACACTAATTAGCACCCCTTAGGGCTACCACTGAAGGCTGTTGTTGTTGTTGTCAAGACTACTTAGAGTTGCCAACTCAAAGTATAGACTGGACTGTTTGTGCGCACAAAATATACGTCAGAAATGTCAAACAACGACGCAAATATGTTGAAAATTGTTAGTAAATGTTAATAACACCGAGATTTGTAATATTTAGAATATTTCAAATTTTCACGTAAAGACTTAACATAATGGGCCTATAATACTAGGTGTTAACTTAAAAAAATTTGACTTGAAAACCTTACGTGCCTCAGGTTTTAGAACGCAACACCATTTTTTTGACCCTCCATGTAAATCCCACACTGTTTCCGACACCAAATGTAACAAAAGTAAAACTGTACCTGTTCTGTCGAATCTTTGCGGTGTTTTGAATACTTGACACTGTCCTTGTGCAACTTTAACTTATCTGAAAGTCTATCTAATCTCACACTGTAAAATTTATCTAAACTAACCCCAGCAATAGTGTACTGGCTCACTCACTCAGCCCTGCATTCGTCAAGGAGAATAGTGTCGATCTAAGTTGTCTTCCAGTTGGTTTTGTCATTAGGCCTTGGTTCTGTGCACACTCTAATAATCTAATTATGCTGAAAACTTGCCGGGCAGGTTTTATCTTTTGTCCTTTGGGGATTTAGTACCCCGAGGTGACTCACTTCGAGGTGTTACAGATAAAGTGTGCACATAAGATATACGAAAAAAAAATAATATTTTGAGTTGAACGTACAAACTACAAAATATTGAAACAACAAGAAGAACAAAGTGTATCGGAAATTGACGCCCAGTATGAAATGGCGCCCTGCGGAGGTCAGCTGAACTGCAGCTTGACTCACCACGAAATCCAGTCTCGTAATATGGTGCATTTGAACTGGAAGATCTTCACACAACCTCAAACTCAACATATTCCCATACCACAAAGCACAATTTACACATGGCTGACGCTAATATGAGACTTTCTACTCAGTCTTTAACGATGTTGCCCGTTGTATTTTGTATACTCGCATCGTAGACTCCCAGGGTCACCTATTATTACCTTCGCCAAGAAGGTTATGTTTTCGTGGCTGTGTGTGTGTGTGTGTGTGTGTGTCTGTGTGTCTGTGTGTCTGTGTCTGTGTCTGTGTGTCTGTGTGTCTGTGTGTCAACAGCATAACTCGAGAAGGCTTAAATGGATTATCTTAATATTTGGTAGGTGGGTAGGTCTTGATGAGACCTCGAAATGAATAGATTTTGGGCCCCCTGGTGGCTTGTTATGGTACTGCAGCCGAACTTCCGGTTTTGATATCTCTTGATCTAGACATGCTAGGGTCATGATTTTTGGACGGTCGGTAGCTCTTGAGCTTGTGAAGGAGTCACGTAAGTTTGGGCCCCCCTAGTGGCTTGCCCTGGAACTGCAGGAGCATTTGTATGAAAATGTTTAAAGTAGGATAACTCAAGAAACAGTTGACGGATCGTCTTGATATTTGGTATGTAGGTAGCTTAAGTGATGCCTGATATGATTAGATGACGATTATGCAAATTAGGATCCAATTTGCATAGTAAAAGAGGGAAGTCTATAATTCAGCTATCTTCCATGATAGCACTATTCTACCTTGTGACATATGTAATTAAGAATGAGAGGAAAATCACCACATATTAATTATGTAAATGAAGAAGGTTAATGTTGTGTTTCCGATTTCCTGGTAATGCATTTTCACAATGTAAATCTGAAATACATCTGGACCAGAGCTGTCTCCTGGAGACTTTCTCCCATTTGCTGGTGCCGTTCTCCCGTCAAGTGATTTTCTCCATTAAAATTTGCTTTACAAAATTGCGTTTCAGAAAGTTCTAGATGTCAAAACGATAATTTTATGGCCTTGCCAGAGGTGAAAAAAAGGCTTGGGTCGAATGGTTTTTGCTAGTATCTGTTGGGAAGCTGGAAAACATGTTTTGTAGCCCTATAGTGCTATAAAAAAACACCCTGAGTAGACGTATAAGTGCTGAGTAAGTGCTTAGTAAACATACAAGTGGTCATAGGGGTTGAACAATTGAGTAAACACAGATAGTATATGGTATATCGAACTATATATAGATTTTTTTAATTTTCATTCTTTCACCCTTAGACTTTAAAATTTACTTTGGCCGTACTATCCGTTTTCTTATTTTTAAAGGCAATTTACGGCACATATTTACTCATGTTGCACCATTGTTCTATTTACAGTATGGTTAAAAACTTTTTTGAGGGGGAGGGGCACGAAAATTGATGCGTGCGCGGAAATCAACATGGCCTTAACGCCAAAACGTCCTGAGTCAAGCTGAGTAAAAATCCCACATCCTGTCCGTTTACCATAGACGTGTCCGTATACGTGACACCCCACCTAATGCCCCTGCAACGTAGACGTGCCCATTTACGTGGCTTTAAAAACTTCCTTTATTTCACTCGTCAACTGCGACAGGGAAGCATGCTGCTTCTCCTGATCCTAGAAAATCTAAAAATACTGACCAGTTTACAGACGGTGTCTGTTAGTTACCAATCAACACCAACATGTGGGGTCGTGTGTCGTAACGACAGAGCGTTCAGCTCGGAAGCAAGAGGTCCCGAGTTCGAATCCTTCAATGCCACCGACCTTGTGCCCTTGGGAAAGGCACTTTACACGACTTACCTCACTTAAATCAGGTGAAAATAAGTGTAATTATTGTTCGTTCATGCGTTTGTCCTTTGTGTTGATGGCGGCATTAACATAAGTTAAATAAACTTCAGTGTGCCACCACCATGTCTTGTGATAAAATGTTGATAACACCAACATGCCCGAAAACAAGTTTCAGAGTTGACTTACGGTAGTACTTAACTTGAAGTACTAAGTAAGTGCTTAGTAAACATCAAACATCCTGCCACGTAGACGTGTCGGTATACGTGGCTAAACTTGCTTCATTTCGCTGGTGAACTCCAACAGGGAATCATGCTACCTCTCCTGATCCTAGCTGTACTCGGGCTGCTCGTGCCGGCTTACGGTAAACTTTAATTTCAACTGAAGATCAATGCGTTGTTTTTTCTCTGCATATGGGGCGCATTCACATTCGTCGCACGATCGCAAAATGAAGCAAACTAAGCTTCCTTTTTATCTAAAAGCCAGAACTAGATCCTTATTGGCGGTGGTTGTTTCTGTCACAGTCTTGTAGAAAATTCGACCGACCGACGGCAAATGTGACGGCGCTCTAAAACAACGTGTTTTATGGACAATGACTCAGCAAGTCACGTTTATTAAAAACATTTAGGTGGCTTCTGTGAGGACTATCGAATCTTAACATGTTCACTCAGTCATTCCTTTCATAGAGTCTATTTCCCTCCTTCCCAGAGTCTAAACGCCAGTCGGAACCACAGACCCTTGCCTGTTTGAAGGCTGGCGGGAAGTGTAGGACGGCCTGCATAAGAGGAGTTTATGTCAATGCTAAGTGTGCAGAGGGCAAGCGCTGCTGCCATAAAATCAAAAAGGACCTTCGACGCAAAGTGTAAGTGTTACATAGATTCCTTAAGTGTTTCTAAAGAAATCTTTACTGACGCAACAAAAGTACAACATAAGGTCTTGTACAACTAAACCTAAGGCCACAGCAAGTAATTTTTATGGATGGCATCAGCGCGCGCATCAATTTTCGGCTGATTTTAGAAGAAAAAAACAATAAATTTCGTTGCCCTATTATGGTGGTCAATATGTTGACAGTCCAAGATGTTCCATCGCATATGAATATCCAGTATGATAGCTGCCCGTAATGGTATGACAAGCTCTTGTTTACCATTGTTCTAGCTAATTGATATGTATACACATCTACAAGGACAGGCAATACTGTTGAAATCCGAAATAACAGACCTGTTGGTTGTGATATCATGTTTTGTCATCTCAATTCTTATTTAACAAGGTTTACTATTTCAAATTTGCAAATGTAGGAATCTTGTTTTTTTGGCCAGTCTTATTTTTTCTTTACCCTATCATATTAAATTTGGTGTCTGTGGCGGATGGCATCCATAAAACTTACTTGCTGTGGCCTAAAAACAAACACGTAGATACAAATCAACATACCTATATAAAGAAATCAACATGTTAAGTTTAACGTTTACATTATCGGTTGTTTTAGATATTTTGATGTTATATATCTTACCCTGAAACGTACGGTTGTGAGCCTCTACCAGGCTTGAGGGCACGGCTGGAAATATCTCTATTTGGCCAATTTCTACTATTTCCAGCCGTGCCCTCAAGCCTGGTAGAGGCTATACGGTTGTATTCATTCCTTTTTAGGGTGAAAAATTATGCTGTACTCGGGCTGGCCAGCGCCGTGCCGTCTGACGGTAAACTCCATCTTGAATTTGATATTTACTTGTTTTTCTGTAGATAAGGCGGGGTCACATATTTCCTACGATCGTAAACTGGGGAGGGGGGATTCACCTGCATTGTTAGATCCTTATCGGCGGTGGGTCCGGGTGATTCTGTCAAAGCCTGCTTTAAAAATTCCACGGCATCAAAATCCTCAGACGACATACAACGAATGTTATCGCGCTCTAAGAGTGAATCTAGATGTATCCGATATTTGTCGACAATGACTCTGCAAGTCACTTTTCTTAAAAGAAATTAGTTAGCTTTTGTCAGGACTCGAATCACAACCTGTTAATTTCATCATTCTTTTTGGCGACGTCTCAAGGGCGGAGCCGTTGGTATAGTACTGCGATTAAGTAGAAAATATTCTAAACATTCCACAAATGCAGTTCTAAAGGAATTAAATTTTGTCAACAGAATAACTCAAGAACGGCTGGATGAATTGGCTTCATAATTCTTGCGTTGGTAGGGTGTGACTAAAACTAGAAATGGTGAGATTTTGGGCCACCTAGTCTCTTCCCTTGGTACTGCAGTGAAACTTCCAGTTTTGATATCTCGTGATCTGGACAGGCTGGGGTCTTGAATTTTGGATGGTACGTAGCTCTTGAGCTCTGGAAGAAGACACATGAGTTTAAGCCCCCTAGCAGCTTGTTCTGAAACTGCAGGACGGTTTGTTTAGAAATCGTTAATAGAGGATAACTAAAAAAACCGGTTAACGGATTATCGTGATTTCTAGTATGTAGGTAGCTTAAGTAATGCTCGACACAATTGAATTACAATTATGCAAATCAAAATCTAATTTGCATAGTTAATAAGGAATACTATAAATGTGATGTGTTCGATATTGGGGTTATGAAACACTTGAAATATGTAATTGAGAACGATAAGATCATTGGCAGATATTAATCATGTAAATGAAGACCTAATTTGCATAATTAATGAAAAAATGCTACAATTTTATAGTGACAACCGCTGGGAATTCAATACTTGACATATTTAAAAGTTAAGTAAAGGTAAACGTCACTTAACATAATTTATTAAAATCAAAACCAAATTTGCATAAATTATAAGGAAATGCTGGAATAGCCTTATTTCTTAAGATAAGACTGTCATTGGGTTGAGAATATGAACTGTTATAATTAATGCAAATGAAGCTCTAATAATCTGCATAATCACCTTGAAAAATGTTCAGTTAGCCAGTTTGAACGGTTAACATGATTTGGCGAATGCATGAGGTCGTGGAGCTCATGTTAACGTTGTGTATGAAACCGAAAAATTAGTCAATAGCTTGCATTTAACCAACAATATCATACCTTGTCCATGCCAAATGATAAGGATTTCACCAGTGTGTTTCATGTTACTAGGTTGGGTCATGTGAATATTTTGCATAAAGATTCTTTTAAATTACTGCGAGTGAACGCAGCGTGCTTATACGAGATGACCCAGATTAGAATGATACAATAGAACAACAGAGAATCTGCAATATTTAGAACCTAGGGAAACCACAGAGACCGATAAAACGCACAGAATTGCGTGAAACGGAAAAAAATCTAAATAAAAGAGAATCACGTCGCCGAGGCGTGTTTTCAACGCCACATTATTTTCTTTAATACATTATATGTTATTGCCTCCCCCCCCCAGGTCCAAAGGAAATTGATTGTCTGAATAAAGGCGGTAGATGTTACTCAGTCATCGAAGCCGAAGCTTGTGATCGTATTCAATTGTGTGGAGACGAAGGGGTGTGTTGTCGCAGACGAAGGGTGAGTCGTACATCGTTTCCTTAAGGTGTTAAAAAGGAATCCTTATCGACACAACAGAAGTACAGCGTAGGGTCTTCTACAACTACACTTACAAAGAAGTGAATACAAATAAACCTAGTATATGGGTAAATCAACATGTTGAGCTCAACGTTAACACTATCGTTTGAAAGGTTTAAACATTTTCAATATTATATATATATATATATATATATGTATAATGCAACGTAAAAAAATTGTTTACAGATGTCTTCGGTCGTGAAACTGTGCGTGAAATTGTGAGTCAGTACTGGTACATACATGTGACTAATGGTAGTTTTTTTAATTGTTAGCTTACAGCCAGGGATGTTCCCGAAGAACTCGAATTGATTAACAACGATCCGGTCAACATCAACGAAGGAATAGAAGATGCGAATTTTGACGATGTACTAGCAGATCCAAAAAAAAGCACTCCCTAAAATAAAACACCCAAATACATACCTCTAAAACCAAATAAATGTACCCTCCCAGAATAAAAGTGATCCGCTAAAAATCACATAATTGACAAGCGTGTTTATCTTAAAATTAAGCCCTAAATTGAATAATTTTAATTTATGAATAAACTCTAAACAGATTACATTTAAAACCTCATAACAGCAAACGTAGTTGTAACATATTATAAGTTGATCAGATAATAGTTGCATGTCCTATTTTGCCTTACTTTACTTCTTTGACACTGTACATGCAATTTTTCTTACGTTACATATTACCGTTTAAGGGCTTGCTTAAAAACCTTGCTTGTACTATAAAGTCACCCAACAAATTCAGTAATATTCAGTTGTTCTGTAATACCAGGTGACACTACACAGGTAATATTCAAGTATCCTATAGTACTAGGTGGCAGACTACATGCACTATTCAGCCGCCAAAAGTACCAGGCCCTAAGTTTCACACCTCAGAAATCAAGGAAATAAGTTTGCATTCACTTGCAAATGTCAGCCTTTTTAATATATAATATTGAGTCCTTTTCTATTTGCGTGTAATCGGATGTCATACAATTATAAAAAAATAAACACTGACAAATACATCTGTTAGTTCACTTTTATTCCAAAGTTTCTGACTCCATGTTTAGTAGACTACATACAAAATTCTTATTTTTATTAAAGATATCCAACGTAACATCGAGATTAATGGGGTCTTACAATCGATCGATATAGCCGTCCGGCGTCTTATTTGCATAGATGGTATACCATTACATCCTGAACTATTTATACAAATGTACATAACATATGATTAGCATATGGGCATGCAATGTACTTACTTTGAGCACGTGTCTAGAGAAGGGGGGGTGATACAAATGAAAGCGATGGTATGGTCAAACATCGGTAAAAAGACCAACATCGTAATTTTAGAGCACATCTTCCAATAAGGAATGTTTTTGTCAAACTATTTTTTTTATAATAAAACTTGTTAACTACTAACTTATAGCTAATTGTTTTACCTACTAAGTAAGAGTTAATAAGTACAATTACGTATACCTGTAGACTTGTAGTTAAACAAGAAAGAAAGTATAATGATAGATTAAATCTATGTTGTACGCAGATACATTGCAAATTGTAAATTTCCATTTCGCACTCATAGCTTGGTAATAGAGTTATATAAAAATGTAATATCATATTCTAAATGTGTGCTATGAACTCTTGAAAATGTCTATTAAAGGTAAAAGTAAATTAAAGTAACCATACTTGGTCAGGATATCATTCTATGCGCAAAATTTGCATTGTAGATACCTTATCTTGTGAGAAGTATGACAACTAACAAAGGAAAAGCACTACAACAACTACAGTAAGAACTAGTATGCCAATCCTTTAAGCATATATAGAAATAGCAAGTTTGATTTCATAATGCAATATTGTAATACATTATAAAATTGTATAAAATAAGATTATACCGTACACCTATGACGTATCTCCTTTTCAACACTTATATAATTGACAATGATCTCTTGCATATACCACAATAGTCAAAACATGTAGTAGTACATGTTTCAGATTAATGGTTAGCATAAATTCTATATCCGCTGTAAATTTAAGAAGGTAATTAAAATGAACGTAAAATGTCACTGCAACCATTTGTTTACTCATGACAAAAATAAAGGTAAAACTTAAAAGAATCAAATGAATTACATCAAATGGCCTGTCAAAATATATTGTACCAACTAGTAAAAAAAAGGTAAAACGATTCCTAAATTCAAATTGACCAATGTATAACACTATATTAAGGAAGTTAAAATAACATTAAAATGGTTTAGTACACACCTTACATCAAGACTAACATCACATCAAACACATATACGGTGTCAACCGAAGCAGTCAACCTACTAAATGAAACTTAATGCTAGTATATAAAATATCAAGCTAGTAGTGCATGTATATGGAAACTGCTGTTTAAATTGAGTACAAAAATATTGTAATACTAATAGTCTAAAAAAACATTCTACATTGTATATCTCCTGATGTATCAACAAGATTAAAGTAAGCCCAGTAAATTCTAAATCTTCGTACCAAGCTCACACAGGCAACAACTTTTAGTAACTATATCTATAACAATATAACTTATGACGATCATGACGACAAGGTTTCTGCCAAAGGTACCAGGTGCCACACCTAGCCTACATGAGTGGTTGTCATGGTTACATTATATGATCACACCTCTGAAATAGAGCAGCCAGGAAAGATGGAAATAAAATGCAAGCTAAACAATTTCAGTACTCAAAAAAGCAGATAGACTGAATATGACCAAAATAAACAAAAGAGGGAGTTTTCAAAATTCTAAATATACATGTATGTGTATCATTCATAAACACACCATCCAAAAAAAAAAAGGTTGTGAAACAACCCCCTATGTGCAACATTGCAGTGGAATGGTCCTCCGTGTTGGGGTCAGTACAGAAGATAGCAGGTCAGTACGCTGAATTTCGGAGCATTACCAGACTCTGTATACTAACTGATAGAAACAAGTCAACACCACATCACCGGACAAAATGGCTTACGAATCTCAGTACATCTTGACGATAGTTGGTAGTTTCGCCTTCCATATGGCCATCTTTGAATGGCTGGCTTTTCCACTGCTACGGAAACTGTTACCAGTATCCACGACTTTACCGGCTACCAAACAGGTGGTGCTGAGAAACAGGTGAGACATGTTTTCTTTTACGGACAACAGTATATTCCGGATGGTTATTACTCTCTGTATACGAGGATTGTAGGTTAAAAAGAAAATTAAAGTATCAACAGGCTGTCAATGCTATAATAGTTATATTACGTGTACCGTTCCCATTCTATATTGATATTGATTTTTTGTAGACACCTGAAAAAATCAGATGCATATCAACCCTTCTTCAGCACCCACCCTACAGTCGCCATTGTTTATATTCAATAAACAGATCCCAGATTTTAGCAGCCGGGATGATAAGACAACAGCTAGGGTTGTCATGGTTATAGATTTATCCACGCGATATGATATAAAAGAATGTATTAACGTTAAACCACAGATGGAAACAGGCTCTGCTTTATAAAGTATGTAAAATAGAAAACTAGAGTATAAAGATACCATACTTTCCGAAAAAATTATTAATACTTAACAGAAGGAAAGAAAACTGCAGTTACTACAGTAGTAAAAGCAGCATTCTACAACATGTTTGTATCCTGAATTCAAGGTCTTTGGTATGTTACAGTACAACATGGAAGGCCCTTGATTTTACATTTTCCTCATTGATTATACAAATTAGAAATAAGTACATGTATCAACTTATGATAATAATCACGCCTTCCATTTAACGACGATAATAAATGGTATAGCACTATAGTACTAAGCAGCAAATCGACGCCTCCTCTAGTTATTCTAGTCACCCAAGCGCATTCAACACATGCACACACACACACACACACACACACACACACACACACACACACACACACACACACACACACACAAATGCATATGTATTTATATATATCTACATATACCTTTTCAGCCTGATGTCCACCTTCCATGCTGTCATTGTAGCTGGCATTGGCCTGTACATGTTCCTTTTCCACGACGATTTCAACGCAGAAGATCTGTGGTAGGCTTCATTTAGATGTAGTAGGCTTCATTTAGCATCTCTCAGCTCATTTTCGGCAAAGACATTTATACCAAAGCCAATCATCATTTCTTCTTCTACAATCTACATCTTAGAACGAAGTTACATGCTAAATGCTTCTATATGAAGTTTCCTCGTGATTGCTTTCCTCATGGGTATAACCTCATACCAATACTTGGTATCTGTAAATATCTGTAAATATCAGCAAAGTGTAACCAAACTATTTGAGTAGGTTAAACGTGAGTAAATTTGCACTTTAACTTAAGTATTACTTAAAAAGAACTTTAATCTTTTAACTGTTGTATATCGGCCCCTTTCAATCAGGATCATCCCACCTATGTATCTCCATGCTCCATGCTTTTCGTTGGGATATCTTGCAGCCGGTAAGGATATTACAACTTTTAAGCATGTTGTGAATATTGCAATACTTAGATATTAAGTAGTCCGATCTACGATATATATATATATAAATATACGATGATGCAAGTTTTTTTTTCACTTAAATTCATTATGATGACTGAGTGCATATATACTTTAAATCGTGAAATAAGCAACCATGGGTCATTGACATAACTCTTGCAACACTTGCAGACAGTCTACAGATGGCGCTTAACGTCACTCTTCAAGACTGGAAGATGTTTCTACATCACGCGATTTCCCTTTGTTCGGCCCACAATGTCATGGTAAGTCATTATCTGGACAATGTTATTTCTAAGCATACGTCTCTTTATGTACTTTTCAATCCTGCATACATATAAGCTGTCCCGTTAGTCGAATAGGGCTGATTTGTAAGAGAGCTCATGGCAATTTAACAAAGACCTCATGTCATGCCCGCACCATGATTATGTGTGAAGCAACGGCTGCCTGCGTTCCATGTTTGTTTGTTTGTGTTTGGTGCCACTAACGAATAAAGCCACCAAATACGGTCAAAAGGCGATCCTACTTGCTGGTAACTCATCCTTCAACAACAGGTTTTGGTTAAAGATCGCGCAACCACGGCGGTCTGTTCCTAGGGTAAAGTTTCCATTCTGAGGGAGGGTATCAGGTTACAGGGGCTCCCGCGCGCGGTTTCCGTGGAGCCGGTCTCAACGGTAAATCTTTTTTAACATTTTAACAGGGACTCTCTTGTCCACATGAAAAGAAATTCGCACTGCTCATACATTAAATGTTGTTCTTTTGATTACAGAGCTAAAATGTCTGTGAAATGACTCTCAAGTGCGTTGCATGCTTATCAAAGAACAAGCGATATTAACCAAAGAACTGATTTAAACCGGTCCCAAATTTCCTCCAAATTCCTCATTTTTTTGCCTTTTCTAAAACATTATAACAAAATTGAGATTTGAGTCGGACAGTTTTTTGTAATTTCAAAGTTAAAGTGTTGCTAAGGTGGAAAAAAATCGAAGAAAAATGCAATTTTTTTACTTTCAAGACCAATAATTCAAGAATGCCACCGTCTTTGAAAAAAACATCCGACACAGACCGAGATTTTTGTCTTGTCTTCAATTAAAATGTTTTTGAGGTAAGTTTAATTTGTTTTTGTTGCGATTGAAATACCATGTTTGCACGCATGTCATGCCGCGTGGATATGGGGAGTGGGTTATTCATATCTACGTAAACAAGAATTACAATCTTCAAGGTCACCCACGGTAACAGCCGTAGCTTCGCTACATGTTACATATCCACTACAAACTGACGGCATAGACGAACTGTCCAGAAATCGGTTTATATTTGTGAAAAGGTCGATTTCGTCTATCAGGAGGCACTCATGTAAAAAAGGGCTTATAGTCGCGGGTTTTCTGTACATGACCGTAGGTGACCCCGAATTCGAACGCATGTTCGGTTCGAATTACGTCACATCGAACGTGATTCGGTTCGAAAAAAAAGTTGGAACATTTGGGCCCAAATGTGACCACCATGAACGCTAACGTACAGAGAAGCTCGGATCACATACAGGCCGGCACGCATTTTATGACGTCACTTTTACGTCTCTGTTGTTGAAATAGGCAACCTTAGCAGAGCTTTTAAACTAAAAAAAAATCTATTTTTAGCTAATAATATATAAATGACGTCATAATGATGAAAACTTACATGTTTATGTTGCTATACATTCTACCCACTGCAATTGTTGTGCAAAACATTTCTTCTTCTTCTTGTTTTTCTATTACGTAAAAATGACACCAAAGTTGTTATGGTTTAACATAGTAATACACCAACCTCTAAGGATTTGATGGCCATGCAATAAGTAGTTTAGGAGTTGCAAAGGGTGGATCTCAAAATACCAAACTCAATCCCGTCACATCATGACCCAAATATCAGTCTGGATAGCGTTAAAGTTTGTTTTTTTAAATCGTTCTCTAGGCTGGACCTGCAGCGTTGTATTTTCTCAACACCTGGTTTCTGACGGAACTATCCACCCCCTTCGTCAATATGGGGTAAGTCCTGTTATAGATTACAATAGCAAAACAGCAAAATGCTTAGATCCTAAGTCCTACTTAAAACAAGCCGCAGCCAGCGACAATGGGGAGCCGGTGGTAACTACGGAGGATGACACCAAGGCTAACTCAAAACTACTCGAAACAGAAAACGGGTGTTTGGACATTATTTCGAGTGTATAACATTTACCCACAATGCATCACATTGCCCATGCGCATTTGTAACAATGAACTTGAATACATTTATCTTTATGAAATATATTTTTATATAAACTGTAATCATAGAGAGTGAATCACATGACTATGTGATTTCTCAAATCCAGGTTGATCCTGAACACTCTGGGCCATCGACGTTCACTGCTGTACAAAGTGAACGGCTTGACCATGATGGTGGTGTTCTTCCTTTGCCGCATCGCCACCATCCCAATTTATTTTGGAGTGATTCCGCACATGAAGACAGGCGAGATGTACAAAATCCCATCTGGCATTCTCATCAATATCTTTGTTTTTAGTCCCATCATTTCTTTGTTGAACATATTTTGGTTTATCAAGATGTGTAAGATGGCATATCGCGTCCTGTGTCCGACTAGAAATATGGATATGGAATAATTTGCAGTCACTTTATTTGAAAAAAAAATCAGAGATTTCAGACATCCTGGAAGTGTTTGGGCTTTTTGTGAATGTATTGGAACTGTATTGTATAATCATTGGTAAATATCCGTTGAATTACATGATAGAATGGATTATTGCTCATACGATTGTATGACGTAACTTACTCCGGTATTACAAACTGGTTTATGTTTTATATCATGATTACTCAGTACACATTCAATGCGACATTATGCTGCATCTTACCATTTAGTGCCTCTGAGGTCACAGCCCTGTCAATCAACTGAAACCCAATCTCCACCCACTCACTTCCAATCCCTGCTGCTCAGTACAAAGTACACACAGCAAGACTGCACATGTGTAATGTACTGCACCAAATGATGAGAGCTTAATTATATATTCAATGAATGATTAAAGCACGGTATGTTTTATATTGTTATCAATTCAAATCAGTAACCAAGCCAGTCTTGAGAACAAACGTAAAAGAAAACTCAACAAATAATAAAAATATAATTCCTGTTATTTTTTTTGTTTTTTCCACATATGGTCTTTTAGTGTGAAAATGGTGGGTTCATAAACCGGGGTGTTAGATTGAATGTTTCATTTCGTTCGGTTGACTTTTTCTTATCATTCTCTTACTACCACCCCGTTATATTTCCTTATAAACTGAGTACACCCATGTATCCAATCGATCCTAAAACCTTGACAATTGAAAGATACGTGTTTATCTATTCCGATACTAAGGCTATCTCCGTGCGAGCCTTTTAGTTTTGCTACTACAGCATTTAGAAACTTTGCGTAGTTTGCTATATGCTATTTTCTGATTGTTTGCTAGTTCCCATTCTACACAGTTCTAGTTTCATGTTTATTTGGTTCTTGTGGCTTACGAGCCAAACTCGTAAGCTTCTTATGGAGGCTACCGGGAGAGGTCAGCTGCCGGATATCTCAATCGAGCTCCATGCATATATGTGCTAGTTCCTATTGGTACAATATCAGCCATGTATGCACATTAACTGTTACAAATGCCAACTTGGCTGTTTATATTTACCACCGTATGCATAAATTGTAATACAAACCGTCTGAGTATACGTTCTACATTGTATATCACCTGATGTATAAACAAGATTAAAGTAAGCCCAGTAAATTCTAAATCTCCCTACCGAGCTGACACAGATATCAACTTTAGTGGCTGCATCTTTAACAATATAACTCATGACGATCATGACTACGAGTTTCCTAGCAAAGGTACCGGTTACGACGCCAAGCCTATATAAGTGGTTGTCATTGTTACAATTATCCAATCACACGTCTGAAACTCAGCAGCCTGGAAAAATGGCACGAAAATAATTTAATGCAAGCTCAACACTTTTAGTTCCTGAAGAAGCAGATGGTCTGAAAAGTAACGATATAAACAAGATAATTCACTCAGTCATTACTGTTACAAACATTCTAAGTATGTGTTTATGATTCATAACCACTCCCTCCAAAAGGATGTAAAAAGCCCCGCTACCCCACCCCTTTTTGTGTAATATTCCAGTGGAATGGTCCTCTCTGTTGGGGTCAGTACGAAGTTATCAGGTCTGTAAACTGGACTTTGGAGCGTCATCAGACTCTGTGTACTAACTGATAGAAACCCGTCAACACCACATCACTGCACAGGATGGGTTACGAATCTCAGTACATCTTGACGATAGTTGGTAGTTTCGCCTTCCATCTAATCATCTCTGAATGCCTGGCCTATCCATTGCTGCGGAAACTGTCACCAGTCTCCATGACTTTACCGGCTAACAAACAGGTGGTGCTGAGAAACAGGTGAGACATTTTTGCTTTTACGGACAGCATTATATTCTGGACGGTCGATTACATATTGTTTGTATACGGAGATTCGGGGATATTTTTAGTTATTAAAAGGAAATAAAAACATTAACAGACTGTCGTATCCAAACAATCATACTGCATCACATATACAGTTCCCATACTCGGTATTAATTTTTAGTGAGACCCCCACCCCCTACATTCGCCATTGTTCAATAAACAGATCCCAGATTTCGGCAGCCAGGGTGATAAGACAACAGATATGGTTGCCATAGCTATAGATCTATCCATGCGATATAATATAGAAGCCTGTATTGACGTTAAACCATCTATCACAGGTATACATACAATGCTTTACACGTGCATCGGCTGTGTTTCAGAAACCGGGTACTCCTGTCCACCAACAGTGTGATTTTATGCACCGCCTCCAGCTTCTGCATTGAGATATAACCTTTTGTCCCCAATGAAATTACATTTGATCCCTCCTCAAACGAGTCTACTCTGTCGATGTTTTCTTCAACAAAGATAGCATAATCCTTTTTGGCCCTCTTAGAGTTATTCACTGCCGAAAATGTGCCCCCAAAGTTGGGCGGCAAAACCGAGATTCTGGCGGCGGTGGCCGGCGCGGCCCCTTCCCGCGCTGTTTTTGACCTAAGTGTTCTAAATAGAACAGGGGGTGGTGCATGCGGTGTTCGACCGGAAAAGTCTATTGCGCTGTGTTGGACAACTAGTTCTAATTAATCACAGAAAAACTCAAGGCAAAGTTCACAATTATGTATTTGTAATCTATTCTATATTATTGAACTGCAAAACTTAAATATACAAGTTGTAACTAAGTATCATTTTTATTTTAAAATACACCACATGCTGGGTAGAAATTGTAAGAAAGTGCTTACTACAACTATGTGTATACATAAAAGTAACCAAAAACCAATAAACATTAAACATTTTTATGTTAAAAGTTTGTTCTTATATATACCTTTTAGCATGATGTCCATCGTCCATGCTGCTACTACCGGTGGGCTTGGCCTGTACATGTTCCTCTTCCTCGACGGTTTAAACGCAAAAGATCTGTGGTAGGTTATACACCATGTACCTGGTCATTGCATGAATGAGCTAGTTTACAGTTTTAAAGTGCGCATGCACCAATGTTTTTAAGGCCCTGACGTTATTCTTTGATAGGTATCATCCCTATAACTACATCTGTATGAAGCTTTCTTATGATTCCTTTCCTCGTGTATATAACAATCATCTGTCCAATTCCAAAGTAAAAGCAATTCTGTCACTATCACAATCCGGTATAGTGTAGCCGAAAACATCTGAGGGCCTTATGATATATAGGGGCCTTTAAAGAGTGGCAATGTAATTAAAAAGATTACAATAAAAAATGATACAAATTCCGTTTTTAACCTTTATATTTTTGGCTTTACAACAGGTTCATCCCACCTATCTTTATCCACGCTGCATGCAACACTTTTGGATACACTGCAGCCGGTAAGTGTCTTCAAATATGTTAGCATTGAATGTGAGTGAGAATTTAAATACCTAGATTTTTTGTAGGTTTTGTAATACTTATATGTATATATAGTATAATATATTCAGTAACGCAGCTCTTAAATTGCATATGTAATGACGACTGAGTGCATAGCTGTTGTAATACCATGAAATATATGAGCAATCATAGGTCATTAATATGACTCTTGCCCACCTGCAGACAGTCTACTGATGGCGATTTATGTCCCTCTACAAGACTGGAAGATGGTTTTTCATCACGCTATTGTCATGTGGGCAGGTCACAATGTTATTGTAAGTTGCGATTAAGGGATACAAACGTTCCCAGACTACGTATACATATTCAATCTGTTGGGCTTGACGACAACACATTATTAGTTTTGATACTGATGAAGAGAACGTTATTCAGTTATCGATAATATTTTAAAGAAATAGATATATTAAAGTGGGATAGATGAGTCTTTTAGTATTCTTATCTTGAAAGTTTATCTGTATTTTGTAGAAGTCATTATAAAGCAAGTTTAAACTGTAATTTCGAACAAAAGAAATTGGACTTACTCCAATTTTCGACTGTACAACTCTAATGTTTGTCAAGTAACCAGCGGTCCACCGCTTTAGTGACGTTATGCAGATGACACATGTTATGCAGATGACACACAGTCTGCCTACATATATATCCCTGTACTTTATTCCAAAAGCAAGAACACACATGATCTATTAATAAAGCGTTACTCTGTTAGCAAAAACATTTTATAGAGCTAAATGTAGGATAGATTAGTTTTGTAGTATTTCTGTTTAATAGTCGTTGCCATATATTGTACCTTGCACGATTATGGAACAAGAAATCTTATCTATTCATTCATTTTCTAGGCTGGACCTGCAGCGTTGTATTTTGGCAACACCTGGTTTCTGACAGAATTGTCCACTCCCTTCGTCAATATGAGGTAAGGCCTGCTACAACATTATATCGTCGAGACAGCAAAATGTTTAGAGCCAAAAAATGCTACTCAAACTCAAAATTACTCGATACAGAACCCAGTGTTATGGCGTTACTTCAATTTTTTAAGCTAGTTCGCAGTGTGCTGGGTGCATTGTGGGTAGATGTCAAATAATATAACGTCCCTTCCCATTCTTTATCTGCAAGCTTGAGAACGTTAAATTAGACATTTACCCACAATTCGTCACATTGCACCTACGCATTTGGAACTATGAACTTAGTTACAGTGAGCTGAGTAAAATATATTTTTTGATAAAGTGTAATCATAGAGAGTGAATCACATGTATACTAAGTAATTTCTCAAATCCAGGTGGATCCTACACATTCTGGGCCATCGACGTTCACTGCTGTACAAAGTAAACGGCCTAACCATGCTGGTGGTGTTCTTCCTTTGCCGTATCGCCACCATCCCAATTTATTTTGGAGTGATTCCGCACATGAAGACAGGCGAGATGTTCAAGATCCCCTCCGGCCCTCTCATCAATATCTTTGTTCTGACTCCCATAATTTCCGTGTTGAACATATTTTGGTTTATCATGATGTGTAAGGGGGCATTTCGCGTCCTGTGTCCGGCTAGGAAGATGGACACGGAAAGCACGTCGGCAGAACGTTCTGCACCTGCGCGAAACCCGTAATGCATTGTGCATAGCACGTTGGCAGAACGTCTCATATAAGGTTGTATTAGAGCATATAAGGTTGACAGTAGTTTGTAGTTTTCAGATTTTATATAGGAAAAGATATTGTCTGCAACAGGTAAAATTTTGATACGACGTTGACCAAACATCCAACGAAAAAAACGAGAAAAATCAGGGTTTTGCGCATGCGCAGTACGTTCTCCCGACGTGATGATACGGAATAGTTTGAAGTCACTTTATTTCAAAACATGAAATTGCAGATTTGAGACAATGATATCTGATATTTGAGCTGACTTCATTTAATACAAAGAAAATTAGTTTTTCAAACAAATTCTTAATATAAATCGTCATGCAAATGCGATATGACAAATATTTAATACAAAGGAAATTAGTATTTCAAACAAACAAACTTTAATACAAAGGGAATTAATTAGTCCTTCAAATTTCAAACTCCAACTGCAAAAAATCCTGTCTACTATTTTCTGTTTATTGTGTCAGGTAAAATGGAAATGTAAGTTATGACAGCTAAGGAATTTCAGCGTCTACTGAAAGCTTTGAAATTTACCTGCCCAGTCAAATTAAAACGCCACAGCGGGACTTTTTAAGAAAAGGAGACAATGATTTAAACTTCCCGCTTCAACTGCAAATATACAGAGAAAACTATATGTTAATCGTCATCATTGGTCGACTGTATTAGTCATGGTTAATGCTGAGGTCACATTTCCAAACCGGGACCCGGCCGGGCTGTTTCGATTAACGAAAAATCAACAATTTATATCAAGAATATATGCAATTAGTTTCCATTGTTAATTTTTCAATCTTTTAATGCTTTGTTGTCTTTTATTTCCTATTTTTCGTTCCATATGACTGCCCGACAGGGCCCCAGTTTGGAAATGTGACCTCAGGATTACAGGGTGATATACCCTTTCGTCAGTTTAATACAAAACGGGGTGCGCCGGACCTCTGACCGGGTGAATAATCATTAAAAAAAGGAAACTGAATAGTTTGTTGTTATTCCGATGAATAAGAGTCAACCCGGCGTAACAAAAAGGAATTAGCTAAAACATCTGCATATTATTTTTAATGTGACGGTTTTTGGTACCCGGTGGAATTTTACGGTGACGTTACCGTTTTTTCCCGGAGTAATGGATCAAGATTTACCAGATGTGAGGAATGTGATTTACCCGAATCGCGGTTCCAGTGATTTCGTCTGAACAGGGCCTTCGTTGAAACCAGTTCGGCCAGTTTTCAGCGTAATTTGAGGGGGTAGACAGTGAGAATTTAGTTAGAATTTGGAGCAAGACGGTTTGGGTTCAGTTGTGCCAGGACAGTGTCAAGTAGTCAAAACCCCACAAAGGATTTACAGAACAGGTATTTGTTTTGCTCCTCTACACATTTGGCGTCGGAAGTATTGCGGATTCAACTTGTGGCTTGAAAAATGGTGCCACATTCTGAAATTAAGCACGTAAGGTTTTCAAGTCAAAATGCTGACGCCTAGTATAAACAGTGCTCCATGATATAGCTGGAACAATGTTATGGATCAAGATTCAGTATGTAAATAGGACACGAGTTCCAGTTGAGGTCGCAAACACAGTATTAATGGACGACCCCCGGGAATCTACGGCGTGGGTATACAAAGTAGTACGGACAAAATTCTTGAAATTCTTGAGTAGAGAGTCTCACGTAAGCGTTAGCCAGGTGTTACTTGTGCAGTGTTGTATTAGAATATGTCCGGTTTGAGATTGTATGGTTTGAGTTGTGACAATTGTTCAGTAAGAGTATAAATGTGCCATATTAGGCAACTTGCTTTCAGGGTGAGTCGACTGTAGTTCAAAACATTTGGGATCCTTAACTATAGAATCCCCGTAGGGAAAAAAAATGTATGCTGCTGCCTGAAACCAGTTCGGCAGGTTTTCAGCGCAATTAGTTTTTGGTTTGTACGCTATTGTTGGGACTAGTTTAGGTCAAGTTTTCAGCGATAGACTTTGAGACAGGTTGAAGTTGCGACAGGACAGTGTCAAGTATTCAAACCCCCTAGATTATCTATAGAACAGGTACTTGTTTTACTCCTAATACATTAAACTTGAAGACTAAAAATGACCCGTAGTCGGGGGGGGGGTGTTCGGAAGAACCCACACACACACCCTCAAAGGTCCAGCTTTTATCTAAAGGTTCCAAATTTTCCATTAAAAGGTGGACTGATTTGTATCAACAGGGACTAGAATTATATTTTCTCTGATTTTCCCATTGAAATCCTCTCAAAAAATGCAGGAAATCCATTTCAGAAGGTTCAATGTTCTAAATTTTCCGGGGGTCTTTTAGGCAGTAGGAACAACCCCCCTCCCCAAGCAATATCCTGGCTAAGGGCATGCTGACACGTTCTGAAACCAGGCACGTAAATGTTTTAAGTCGAAATACGTCTACTTAACAATTTGCCAGCATAGTTGGAACATAGAAGACTGCCAGATCTATTCTATGCTGCATGTAGAAGGACCGACATTTCAGTGTGCAGACAGTCAGGGTCGGTGTCAGGACAACTCGGCCCCTGGGACAACTCGGCCCCTGGCCATTCAGGACAACTCGGCACCAAGCCCAGGACAAGTCGGCACCATAATTTATTAGCAAATAATCAGGCTCAAAGAATTGTGATTTTTGTCAATCTAGTAACTTTCTAACAAAAATCTTATTTTTTTTTCTTTACTAATACATGTATTTTTTTAGCGACGACGGACTTGTTGACTTGCGCCGCTCAGACTCGGAGCGATACGCTGCTACTAGTGCTAGCGGGGCCATGCCCGTCCGCCGAAAACACACGAGAATACAATGATAAAAGAACGTTGGACATTTCTCACTACATGTTTCATGATGCCATGTATTTCTTCATCTTGACTTTATATTGTAAGTCTAGCAGTTTCTGGGATCGTTACTGTACACGGGTGGACTCGGCGGGCCGACATGGCGAGTGGCCCCGCTAGCGCGAGCGGCGTATCGCTAGCGGCGCAGGCCAAGTCCGTCGTCGCTAAAAAATACGTGCCTTATTGAATAGTAAAGAAAAAGTTAAAATTGGAGCCAGGAGGCTTCTATATCGCTAAAAATTACAATTTTTTAAGCCCAAAATGGCAAAATACTAATCATTTGCTGAGAAATATCTGGTGCCGACTTGTCCTTGGCTTGGTGCCGAGTTGTCCTAAATGGCCAGGGGCCGAGTTGTCCCAGGGGCCGAGTTGTCTCGGAATCGTCAGGGTCATTGGCAAAGGTCACACTGACTGAATTTAATCAAGGAGGTTAAATAAGGGGGACCGTGAATCTTCCTTGACCTAAATTTTATACATATGGAATGGTTTATTATTATTATTATTAGTTACAAACCCATCGCAGCTATAAGCTGAATTGCAAGTTCATAGTACATACACATATACAAATTTCGACAAGTTGACATGAAATTTGGGCTAAAAGTTAACAAGACGGTGAACAGCTGACAATACATATTTAATAAAAGATGCTAATTAATCATCTAAATGCCATCGTTTAACAGGTTTACAATAGATATGGTAGGGGACTATTTTGGTAACTTTTAGTACGTGCTGGCAACGGATCATACTTATGCGTGACATATTCTGGATACTCCAAAATTAATGCTACCTTGAGGATAACAAAAACATTTCTAAATTTCTAAATGTAAGTAATATAAAAAAAAAGTGACTTGCCCAACCTTCCCCTGCCCAACATACATAGCATACCGATCGTGATGATCCCACCTACATGTCACCTGTGGGAGGGGGGCATAGGTTAGCTGTCGCGCAAAGGACGACGGGAGACGGGAGAATTTGCATACTTCGTTTGGGTCCGCGGGGCCAAACCGTGAATAACTCGTTATCATTGGCCATAATTGGGTCCGCCTCGCCGTGGCCTACAGTACAGGCCACGAAATACGCATGGTTCTTACTGCACAATAGCGTAAAGAAAGTGAATGAGGTAACATTTTGAAGGAAAATACAAATTTTTCTTTTAACACATAGTGCTAATAAAAATAGTTATCAGTCATCATTTTAAAACTTTAGGTAATCGTTATAACTTTACAGAAACATACAGTAAATGTGATCAAATAACACTAGACCTGTTCAATTCATCAACAACATATTGCATACTGAAGCGTAATTCCATTCAGGGGAAAACCAGAATGTCTTCAGATCCAGAGAAGTACGACGACTATTTCAAGAGTGGCCGAGAATATCTGGACTATTTCTACTCCGACATGATGACCAAAGGCCATGTGGACGAAGGACTGACTATGCCGTGGATCTTGGAACAATTTCATCGGACATTTACTGGAGGTGCTCTTTAAGTCTGTTTCTGAAATATTGAACAGAAGTATTGTTTCGGGTGGCGAGAATTCATGCTAGGTTGACATGTTTGGATTCCAAAGTGGGTGGGCAAAGGTTGGGTTTCACTTGATTGACAGCGGTTTGACCTGGTATGCCCTGAGTTTAAATATGTGATCGACATGAATGTACAAAACATAAAGCATGGTGTGAAGTACGTTTCATAAGTCATACATACTAATGCATTCTATCCTGTAATTCATTAACGCATGCTATGTCTACTTTTAGGAAGTTTGAAAAGTCTGATTTTCTGATTCGCTGTGTTCTCATTTCTTGAATAAACCTTCCGTATTTCTTAAAAGTATACCTCATCTTTGTATCTGGTTCATATATCAATAACTAAAACAAATATTCCTTGATTGAACCTCCTTGATTCATTTGAATGATTGTGGCAAAGAAGTACAGTTTTATAAAAAATGGGGAAATATTCTAGCACGGTTTAATATCTCGTTATTAAAGACATCTGTCTAAAAAAAAACTATGGCATTTCTAGTCATTGGGAGTCCATGCATATATATCACATATTAATATATCACAAACTGTATGTTGTCGCAGACAGAGACTTTGGCAGAAGGCTCTTAGACGTTGCATCAGGCCCGACTGTGTATCAGCTGATTAGCGCCAGCCGAGTTTGTTCAGAAATCATCTGCTCAGACATCCACGAGGTTAGGATAAAAGTGACATACATATACATACGAATATTAATAATATTTTATTTGCAAAATCATGTCTGAACTCTGCATGCACCTTGAAAGTCAAAACATATAAAAATACTGTCTGATCATACTTGAACATACAACTACTGTTAGATCAACTACAAGATGCTACGTTTACTATATTGTAGAGTTTAACTTTGAGTTTGAAGGCAGTGGATCGACAATGAACCACTGTTCCACATTCTGCATGATGGGCTGTTTATGTGCTTGTAGAAACGTGGTGTTTTGGTGATCTGAATGGAAAAGCTCGGCGAAAATGTAATGACTGATTGAAATGATATATTTCTTTTGGTGTCATAGTGAATAAACCGGCCAATGTTTTATTTCCACTGCATTCAATGAGAAATATTTGTATAATCTGTCCATAACATCTTCTTTTTTTTGTAGCTCATTTTGATTTCTAGTGGATGTGCGCTTACTCTTATGTTACTAATGCGCTTACTCTTATGTTTTCTTAAGTTTCTAATCAAGATTTTAAGATAACGCAAGATTCTAAAGTCGCTTTAATGATAAAATTTAAACATTTAAAGGGAGCCTTAGCGGAGATAAACAGCTGGAAGAATGGTGACGCAAACGTGTTTGATTGGAGTGCTGCTATAAAATATGTCTCCGGATTGGAGGGCACGAGGTATGGAAAATACAAAATGGTATATAGAAAAGTTATTAGGTTTCTCCGTTTCTCCATAGGAACTGATGTTTTACATTAGTATTTATGGCCTTGAATTGTTTTTATTTTGCAAATCCCTTGTCCGTCTGTCTGTCTCTGTATGTCTGTCTGTCTGTCTGTCTGTCTGTCTGTCTGTCTCTCTCTCTCTCTCTCTCTCTCTCTCTCTCTCTCTCTCTCTCTCTCTCTCTCTCAGAGGTATTTGATGGGAAAATATTTTTCCTCCGTATGCGACCTCGCCTACCGAATCATGATGAACCTACTCTTGACTAACTCCCAACCATGATCTGGAGAATGTCGGGAGTTCATGGTTGGCTATGAGCGATATAGGCTTCTATGAGGGTGATCCGATTTATGTTTAGTTAATTCATATATTTCTAAACAAGGTCTGAATCTCGCCAAGGGCAGCTACGGAATGCCATCAGGGATACAGTGGTGTGTGATGTGTTAAAAGAGAACCCTCTACATCCGGCTGTGTTTCGACCGTTCGATACCGTTATCACTACATACGGCATGGAGAGCGCGTCTTGGGACAAGGGAAGGTAAAGTATCAATGTACTTTTCAGGTTGTTCTTGAAGTTTTCAATCCTGTGATAAATATATATATATGTACTTCCGGGAAGGCAGCATTGTTTTGTGTCACTAATTTGTGCTAGGTTTATATATTTGGGATCCAAAGTTAGTGGGCAAATTATGGCTGACTTTAGTATTGCAGCAGAACTTCCAGTTTTGTATCTTTTGTCCTCGACATGTTCTTTTCGGGGGGGGAGTTCAAATAGCTTTTCTTGTAATTAAAAAGTGGTGTGGGTTTCTTGCCTTCTAGCAGTTTGTTCTTTTACTGGAATGGAGTTTCAGGCAAAAACTTTCAAAGCACTTAGGTCCAGAGAGGAACAAGTTGTTTTAATTTTTTCGAACATAGGTAGCTTAGACAGAAATGTACATAATTAAATGCAAATTAAGCAAATAAGGACCCAATTTGAAGAATTAATGAGGGCATTCTAAAATGCTATTGTTTTACATAAGGCCACACTTATTTAATTTTATGGATGACATCCTCTGGGGACCACAAAACTCATGAGAGAGGGCGAAAAAAAATCCAGCAAAAAAAAATGCTGCTTAACCACAGGAATACAAAGCCGATATTGCGAATTGAAGCACAGAACACAGTGACTGCATCAAACAAACAAGTTTTTATTTGCAGGAGGTAGATGTAGATAGTCTTGTTCAGGTCTCATCCTCCTTCACAGCTTCCTCCTTCGTTTTACGATAAGCCGCCTTTTTGCGGCATTTATGAGTCGGCAGTCTGTACTGAGTTCCAGCCGAGTTCCGGAGTTTCGTGAAGCCTCGAAAAGACATGATTTTTTTTTTTTGAGAACAGGCGAAAATCAATGCGCGCGCGGATGTCATCCATAAAATTAAGTCGGTGTGGCCTAATAGGACTTTAAAACAGGCACGTAACGTATATAATATATATATATATATATGTATATAATGGCAGGTGGAAGATTAAGGGACACTTTAATATGCAGTTAAGGGCATAATTTGCATTATTAATGTGAAGTTTATATGATTCATGAAATATTGAAATAAAACGTTACTAGAAATAGGACATACAAGTAATTTAAGTTGAGAAAATCATAAATTAAAATAGATTTGCTAATTATTACATTACTTCCATAGCCAATAAGACAAACAAAAAAATGTTTTTTTATCATAATCATCATCGTCGCCGCTCACATCTGTCTACGATGCGGACCACCACTGCGTTCTACTCTCTTCTGTTCAATGCAAAAGCTATAAATATTTAATTGCCTCTGAATTCCTAATGTTTTATGACATTTTTTTTCGTTTTTAAAGGTCCACCTACACCAATGCAGTGAGGAACACATGTACCCTCTTGAAACCTGGTGGATATTTCATCTCAACGTCGTACATCGGAGTCACCTATTATGTTGAGGGCGGCGAGAAGTTTCCTGATTGTCTCTGCCTAGACACCGAGTTCGTGTTAAAGAGTCTATCGGAAGCAGGCATTGAGGTTTTGGAGACGTCTCTGTACAAAACTCCAGAGAGGGAGGAATGCATTTTCAGTGATGTAAAGGGTATCCTGTATGTAGTGGGAAAGAAAACTGAGAAGAGAAAGAAAGAAAACTGAGAACAGTAAAGAACTAATAGATGTACAACAATAAAATTTGACATGATTATTTAGGCACACATTTAGGACCTTTAGGCGACTCTGCTCTCTTTAAGCTTTGACGATGCTGGGTTTGGAATAGTCTAGAATTCACCTTATTCTAACTCCAGTACACTCTACTGATGGAATCCAAGCAGATCTAATATTTGGTATCCATATTTATAATTTGTCCTTATGTCTAATAACTTACCAATTGATTTATGCAATTTGTCATGATTTCTTTTCATTTTGTTAAATTAATATGTTAGTTGATTGTATTGCGTCATTAATCAGTTAGTTAGTTAGTTAGTTCGTCGTGTTAGTATATATTCATGTGTATCTGTATTCAATTTGATTTTCTTTATTAATAGTGTTTCATCTTTCTTTACATTGCATGTGTTATATATCTTATCGTATGGGGTCAAAACTAACCCAATAATGTTTTGTACTTAGACAATTTTTTGTGTGACTCTTTTTGTGATTTGTATGTATGTATAGTTTCATTTATAAATGAGGGGCAGTTTGACATGATTAGGTATGAATAATTTCTGCTCATTATCATAATTTATCTTAATTTCACAAGAGGCCTACAGGTAGCCATGATGATGACCTTTGACCCCAATTCCATAGGCAACTTGGTCAAGGGTGTCAAGTATTGAGTTTCCTGATTCAATATTCAAAGGACAGCATAAAACTCAAGCAAACGTATCATCTGGAAGAAATATTTGGGACAACAAAAGCCTCACGTGTTAAAAATGAATAACATTTTTCTGGGGTCAGTTTTGACCCCACTTGACCATGCATAAACTTTCTAGGATAACTCTATCAATAATGAGCCAATCTTAGTAAAAAAGTATTAGAAGTTATAATATATATAATAAAAAAAATATACAAACAAATTCAAAGGAGGAATTTTGTTTTTGACAAAAAATGTCGAGATGGCACATATTTATATACGCCTGGGGTCAGTTTTGACCCCATACGGTGGTTTGTGGGTTAAGTAGGTTCATTCTAAAAACTGCCTATGAATGAAAAATCAGAGACAGTTTTTTTTTACAGCTGTAGAATAAAGTCCTTAAACACAATATTGACTCAATATGCTAGGCTGAGTAGCTGGGGTTTGGGGCTCCAATCTCTTACTAGGAGGCAATTGAGACGTACACACACGTACAGAAGAATATTGTATGTTCACTATTGATTCTCCAAAACTAACTAATAAGACTTATAGACCAGCACCACCTAGGGACCAAGCACACATTGGCGGGAGTACCATGGTGAGAGATGCAAAACATGTTGGGAGAAAACAACAAAACAGGCTGCCAATCAGCATAGATTGAGAAGCTCATGTTTGCATCCTAAAAAGAACATAAACGACCAATCAAGGTTCATTTATTATAACAGATATCAACCTATTCAAGATGGTAGGCTGTGTTGCTGGTAACAAACAAAACAGACTAGCAATTAGTCATGCATGCGTCATTGATCCGTTTTTTTTCCTTTCTGTCCAATGAGAAACTTTTCAATGACGCATGTATGACGCACACCTGTATGACTGACAGAATTCCAGACAATACTGCTAATCCTAGCTATTTAGCATGTCAATATGATGACGATAACCGGAATAGACTACCCATTACTGAAGAATGTACCATCTAGTAGTTTACTAGCACTTGTGTTGCAATTACAAGGGGTTTCAACCACTTTCTCAATGAAACATTCAGTGTATCCCCATCTCATGCTTATGGCAACGCAGTACCTACATTGTTACCTCATTAGTGCACTTGTGTTAGACGCTCTTGTGTAACGAAGAAAACAGCGCATGCCCCGTTCCTGACTCACATAGAATTGGCAGGCTTGTCAGTAAGGCGCAGAGATACATTCTATCTCGCGTAGCTGTCGCCATCGACAAGACCAAAATCCGCACCGCAGCTGAGATAACGGTCCTCCCAAATCTGTCAGACTTCAGCAAGAAGCAGTTCCTACCATCGACAAGATAGACATCCGCAGCTAAGAGGTCGTCCTCACAAGTCTGTCAGACTTCAGCAAGAAGCAGTTCGTACCATTGACAAGATAAACATCCGCAGCTGAGTGGTCAGTCCTCCCAAGTCTGTCAGACTTCAGCAAGAAAAGGTTCGTCACCATCGACAATATAGACATCCGCAGCTGAGAGACCAGTCCTCACAAATCTGTCAGACTTCAGCAAGAAGCAGTTCTTACCATCGACAATATAGACATCCGCAGCTAAGAGGTCAGTCCTCACAAGTCTGTCGGACTTCAGCAAGAAGCAGTTCGTACCATCGACAATATAGACATCCGCAGCTAAGAGGTCAGTCCTCACAAGTCTGTCGGACTTCAGCAAGAAGCAGTTCGTACCATCGACAATATAGACATCCGCAGCTGAGAGGCCAGTCCTTCCAAGTCTGTCAGACTTCAAGGAAAGGTTCGTCACCATCGACAAGATAGTCATTCAGAGCTCCGATATCGGTCTTCCCAAATCTGTCAGACTCCAACCAGAGCCAGTTCGTCCCTGTTTGACAATCACCCCGTCCATCTGCTGGGAGACTTTAGTTAACAAGTTGCTCCCGTGTCCACTTGTCCTACGCCGGAGCTAAAGAAGCCCGCCTCCATCTACGAGAACACAATGGAGTTGGGAACAGTGCTAACCGCCACCTGCTGGCTGACAGGACTTCTTATCATCATCCTGAATGCTGCTGTGCTCTGGGGAATCTTCAGAACACGAAAACTCCGCACGGCTCATGACATTTTCATGGCAAATGTGACAGTGTCTGATCTCGTAAGTGGCATTGGAGTACTTTACCGAGTAGGAAGCCAGGTGGACAGTAGAAATATTAGTACGGCTTTACTGTTCTATGGTCAGGTAATGTCTGCATCGGCTCTAGCATTACTGTCTCTAAACTCGTTTGTTGCTGTCAGATATCCCGTTTTCTTTCAAAATCATACTGGCAATGGCAAACGTAATGCAGTTGTAGCCATTGTATCTTTATGGCTTGTTCTGTCCTTATTTGTTTTCTCACCTTACATGGGTTGGAACTGTATAGATATGCCTGCACCAAGCTGCACTAACTTTTACTACAATGCTTATCATGGTATTCTAACCGCCATGATCCTTTCCCTAGCCAGTATCATGCTGTTCACAACAATCAGTTTATTCGTTACTATAAAAAAGCGAGAAAAAAGAAGGCTGGAGCAGGCAGCACTTCAACACAACAATCTAGGGCCAAACCAGTCTCACAACGATGAGGCACAGAGAAAATTCAAAGAAAGGGTGCACAAGGCAAGGACGGTTATGATTCATGTGTTGGTGGCTTTTATCTTTTGGCTTTTTCCTATTGTGCTTGCCGTGACTTGCTTAAATGTGGACGGATGTTTTGCTTCATTTTGGTTATTAATACTAGCTGTGGTAATGACGTGGAATTCAGTCATAAACCCTGTTGCTAGTATCATTCGCACACCAGACGTAAGAAAGGAAATCTGGCAGAGCATTACTGCAATTCCTAAAGCACTTGTTGCGATGGCACAAAGGAACAATGTAAATCCAGAGGTAGGAACAGGAAATGGCCCTAATCTGCAAGGAGATGCTGCGGGTAGAAGTGGACAGAACGTGCCCATGGGAGAGCCCACCACAGCATTCAGCATATCATTTAACCAGGGCACGGCAACTACAAAAATTGCTCTACCTAACCCCCCAAAACCAAATCTCCCGATTGTAGACGTGGAATAATTCAATCATTTTAGAGGTTTCATAAGGGCAGAAAGAAACGAAAACATGGTAAGGATCATCATACCATCTTGGAAGTTAGTGACAAAGGAACATACACCTCGCAAACAGTTTTTATCGAATTGTATTTAAGATTAGTTTTTTAACTATGTGCTATTTTTAGACTTTGTATGTATTGTGAATCTGTTAACTGTTAGGTGTTTGTCTGTGTTTTTGTACCGGGATTTCCTGAAAAACAGGCCAGAGTGGCCTGAGTGTGATACCTGGTTGAACAAATAAAGTTGAGTTGGAAAGGCATCCAGAAGTTTATGTTATAATGTGTGTAAGATACAATGGATTGTTAACAACAACTAAAAAACTTTGGCTTGGGTGAATACTGTATAACAGTGCAAGATGTTAGTACCATACAATGTAAGTACATCGCAAGTTGATTTTTATTGCTTATGGGGTCAGACTAACATCTGCTAAGCTGATGTTTGGTATCCAGACATAGAGAAAAACGGGTTAAGACTATCGTGAACCTAGTTGATATTGTATTCAAGATCGTCTGTATGCATTTTACGTAACATTGTATGACCATTACAATATAGTGCTGTGGAATAAATGGTTTCTCTTTTTTTAGTTACAGATACCTGATAATATACCACTTAAAAATGTGCGTGTATGTAAATGCCATTGCTGCACTGGTAGAATCTTTGTTTGGAAACTATTGTTCTGTGTTCTGGAAATACCAATTATTTGTTTTGTTTGTTTGGTGAATAATAAGGTATTTGTCCACTGGTTGCCTTGTTGTTTGTACATATAATTGTAACGAATGATTAAATTGTAAGTTGTTGTTATTCAGAAAAACATATTGTCTGCCTTGTTCATTTATAAAGTCTCTGCCAATTATGATAAGGCGATAGCAACCAAAAACAGATTGCCAATCAGCAAAGAATGAGCAATTGAGTAGCTTATTTATGGATCTATTTACAAATGACGAATCAGTGCCATTTATAAGCAGCTGTTTTTTTACTGTTGCTGCTTTAAGATGAAAGGTTGCATCGCTTGTGTTTTGGATTCTAAACTTAGACGTGTACACGTACAACAGAACGACGTATATTCATTCTTTATTCTCCTAAACTCCGAATGAACAGCAGGATATCTAACCGCTTGTAACTACAAAACAGACTGTCAATTAGCATACTTTGAATAGTTGAGTAGCTCGAGCTCATTTTGTAGCTTATGAAAAGCATAAATGACCAATCTAAGGTCATTTGATATAGCATATTTCAGCAAGAAAGATGGCAGTTTCCATCTGAAAGCTTCTCTGAGCTTGAACTTTTTTGTCGTGCGTAACAGTTTAACTCCTTCAATTGCATATTTCTGCTTTACTATTGCAGGTTGTGTGTCCGGTAAAAACAACCAAAACTCAGAATTAATGGCGGAAGAGCTAAAGGCTCCTAGCAACAAAACAGACTGTCAATTTGCGTAGTTTGAATTGTTGAGTAGCTCATTGTTGCGGCGGATGAAGAGAATAAATGACCAATCTAAGTCCATTCAACACGACATATTTCTGCTTCTTCACGAAGGTCGGTTGTGTGGCCGATAAGAAGCAAAACAAACTACCAATTAGGAATAAACTAACCATTGATCGGTCTTCAATCCTGCCCGATGAGCAGTGTATATATGCAAAGGCCAGTCGAAGTCCAGACAATGCTGCTAATTTGTGGCTCTTAAGCATACGAAGCCAATGGTGATTACCAAACATACTCCCTATTTGCAAAGAAGGGGCCTGTTAAAAAAACACCTATCGAATGAGCAGAGGCTTTGCTTATGCAAATAAGACCTCAAGCTATTTTATTTCTCAGTTACACATAGGGATATAGTGCTTTTAACGTTATAGTCCAATTTTATAGTCTGATTTTTTAGGTTTATTTTATTTCAGTTTTGGCATACGCAATACTACAACAATGACAGCATAGAAAGAATCCAGAAAAGGGCCTGTAGAATCATACTGGGTAGAAGCTATCACTCGTACTCCGAGGCCCTGTTAACTCTTGACCTCCAACGTCTGTCCGAACGCAGACTGACCCTGTGCCGGGCCTTTGCCCTTTTAGCTACGAGGTCTAGGCACGTCCCCTGGCTACCCCTAGTTAGTAACCACTCACACAACATGCAGCTAAGGCAAACACGGCGCTACAAACCACCCATAGGGACAAAAAGATATTTATGCAGCCTTGTTCCCTCAATGCTGAACATATTGAATACCCTTGCCATACGGTAGATTATATTTTATGTCAGTTGTATATGATGTAATAGTATTTTTATTATTGTCAGTTATACTTTTGTAATTTGTTAACAGAATTTGTATGTTGTAATTTTAACATAACAGGTGCATTAATCTAGCTCAAAAGTGATGTTTATGCACAAGTTATGTATATGCCGTGCTATGCATTTCTACTCGTGTAATTTGATAATTTGTAAAAGCTTCTCTATGTATGAAGTATGTTTTTTTGCAAATAAACCAGTCTATAACAATTGTTATTGTGCTTAATATGATGCATTGAGTTATGTCTTGGGCTGTTTTGGACTCGGAAGATGGACTACAGCTAATGACTATTCAGCAAGAAAGACTTCCCGTAAATATGCTTCAATACCGTTTTAAGGAACTCAAAGTATTTTTTAAATAGAATCTTTACATTAACGACAGCATATTTCTGCTTTTATTACGCTAAATTGATTAATAATCCCTAGTTGACTTATAATACTAATAAACATATTGCACAACAATTGCACAAGGTACAACGCAAGCTTCAGGCATCCACTGTTAAAAAAAAAACACTACATGTATAAGCTTAATTTACCTTACAAAACACTATGCATTATGGACTAATAATGTGCTTTTTAGCTTGCAGAATTAGACCTAGTTTTAATGTACTTAATCTATGACACGTTATAGACATTACGAACTCGGCCAATTCAGAAGCGAATTATGCAAATGCCGGGCCACACTGTAGGAGGTCGGAGTTTATTGACCCTCAGCCTGGTGCTAATTGCCATGCTAATCCCCACAGTAAACACGACAGGCACAGCACCAGGACTAGTCTAACTCGTGTATGTAGTCCAAGAGCTTTGAGTTTTTCACGTGTATGTTCTTGAATGCTCGTAGAGATGTAAATGTTGAGCGTATGATTAGCCCAATCTTCTTACTAGTATGGTTGTTGTGTCAGAATAATTCTAATTTTTACGCCGCCTCTTCTCTTGACGGTTACTAGTATCATTAAAGAGAAAATAGACTGGCCACATTCCTGAATATTCCTGAACTGTTCCATATATCTCAACATAAGAGTCATTTTGGATACATGGTTAAAACGTTCCAAAGGGCTCCCCTCTCGTAAGAACCTATTATATTTTGCTATCTTACTAAAACATTAAAACTTTAACAGGAAAATATAAACGGAGCTTAGCTAGAGTTTCCAGGTTTGTTGGTATGTTGTCTGCTTTTAGTATGTTGTCTGTCTTTCTTTAAACTTTACACCGCTACTTGACTTGGTAACATTGAAAGAAGAAAGACACCAGCAAAATATGTCAGCCTTTATTTTCGTGTTTTTCTATTACGCAGCACGCATACATGTACACTCATGAACAAACGACCATAACAAACACACGCACGCACACACGTTAGCACACTCCACACACACCCAAGCGCGTCACACTCACATAATATACATAATGATGATATGATGGAATTTTCTTCCTTCCTTCATGGTATCCATGCTTCGAATTGAAAGCTTTGTGGACTTCAGGTGATGTCGGCTACAAGACTGCGAGCAAACCTGCATAAAAGTCTTCAACATGATTAATATAACTGTATTTATTATGAAGCAATGAATATATATAAATATATATGCTCGACACTTGATTTAGCCTACCCCACATTCTAATTCTACTCTTTCATCATAAGTATCAGCTAAATTATAATTTAGCCTTCAGTTTGGACTACGAAAGCCTTGCTCAACAAGGTGCACTGAAGCGAACACTTTACTAGTCCTAACGTTACGACCGACCCAAGTGTGAGCTTACAAGTATTGGTCCTAACGATATAATAAACCCAAGAGATGCTAATTGTGCTCTTCAGTCTCCCTATATGTTAAGTTCAGACTTCACAAGCCTTTCTCCGAACAGGGTTCACTAAAGCCAGCCCTGTGCTGGTCCTAACGTTATGATAAACCCAAGAGAGAGCTAATTGTGGTCTTCAGTCTCCCTATGTGTTGCGCTCAGACTATGAAAACTTTTCTCCCAACAGGGTTCACTGAAGCCAGCCCTGTGCTGGTCCTAACGTTATGATAAACCCAAGCTAGAGAGAGCTAATTGTGGTCTTCAGTCTCCCTCTGTGCAATGGGTTCAGACTATGAAAGCCTTTCTCCCAACAGGGTTCACTGAAGCCAGCCCTGTGCTGGTCCTAACGTTATGATAAACCCAAGAGAGAGCTAATTGTGGTCTTCAGTCTCCCTCTGTGCAATGGGTTCAGACTATGAAAGCCTTTCTCCCAACAGGGTTCACTGAAGCCAGCCCTGTGCTGGTCCTAACGTTATGATAAACCCAAGAGAGAGCTAATTGTGGTCTTCAGTCTCCCTCTGTGCAATGGGTTCAGACTATAAAAGCCTTTCTCCCAACAGGGTTCACTGAAGCCAGCCCTGTGCTGGTCCTAACGTTATGATAAACCCAAGCTAGAGAGAGCTAATTGTGGTCTTCAGTCTCCCTCTGTGCAATGGGTTCAGACTATGAAAGCCTTTCTCCCAACAGGGTTCACTGAAGCCAGCCCTGTGCTGGTCCTAACGTTATGATAAACCCAAGAGAGAGCTAATTGTGGTCTTCAGTCTCCCTCTGTGCAATGGGTTCAGACTATGAAAGCCTTTCTCCCAACAGGGTTCACTGAAGCCAGCCCTGTGCTGGTCCTAACGTTATGATAAACCCAAGAGAGAGCTAATTGTGGTCTTCAGTCTCCCTCTGTGCAATGGGTTCAGACTATAAAAGCCTTTCTCCCAACAGGGTTCACTGAAGCCAGCCCTGTGCTGGTCCTAACGTTATGATAAACCTAAGCTAGAAAGAGCTTATTGTGGTCTTCAGTCTCCCTCTGTGCAATGGGTTCAGACTATGAAGTCTTTCTCCCAACAGGGTTCACTGAAGCCAGCCCTGTGCTGGTCCTAACGTTATGATAAACCCAAGAGTGAGCTAATTGTGGTCTTCAGTGTCCCTCTGTGCAATGGGTTCAGACTATGAAAGCCTTTCTCCCAACAGGGTTCACTGAAGCCAGCCCTGTGCTGGTCCTAACGTTATGATAAACCCAAGAGAGAGCTAATTGTGGTCTTCAGTCTCCCTCTGTGCAATGGGTTCAGACTATGAAAGCCTTTCTCCCAACAGGGTTCACTGAAGCCAGCCCTGTGCTGGTCCTAACGTTATGATAAACCCAAGCTAGAGAGAGCTAATTGTGGTCTTCAGTCTCCCTCTGTGCAATGGGTTCAGACTATGAAGCCTTTCTCCCAACAGGGTTCACTGAAGCCAGCCCTGTGCTGGTCCTAACGTTATGATAAACCCAAGAGAGAGCTAATTGTGGTCTTCAGTCTCCCTCTGTGCAATGGGTTCAGACTATGAAGCCTTTCTCCCAACAGGGTTCACTGAAGCCAGCCCTGTGCTAGTCCTAACGTTATGATAAACCCAAGCTAGAGAGAGCTAATTGTGGTCTTCAGTCTCCCTCTGTGCAATGGGTTCATACTATGAAGCCTTTCTCCCAACAGGGTTCACTGAAGCCAGCCCTGTGCTGGTCCTAACGTTATGATAAACCCAAGCTAGAGAGAGCTAATTGTGGTCTTCAGTCTCCCTCTGTGCAATGGGTTCAGACTATGAAGCCTTTCTCCCAACAGGGTTCACTGAAGCCAGCCCTGTGCTGGTCCTAACGTTATGATAGACGCAAGAGAGCTAATTGTGGTCTTCAGTCTCCCTCTGTGCAATGGGTTCAGACTCTGAAAGCCTTTCTCCCAACAGGGTTCACTGAAGCCAGCCCTGTGCTGGTCCTAACGTTATGATAAACCCAAGCTAGAGAGAGCTAATTGTGGTCTTCAGTCTCCCTCTGTGCAATGGGTTCAGACTATGAAGCCTTTCTCCCAACAGGGTTCACTGAAGCCAGCCCTGTGCTGGTCCTAACGTTATGATAAACCCAAGCTAGAGAGAGCTAATTGTGGTCTTCAGTCTCCCTCTGTGCAATGGGTTCAGACTATGAAGCCTTTCTCCCAACAGGGTTCACTGAAGCCAGCCCTGTGCTGGTCCTAACGTTATGATAGACGCAAGAGAGCTAATTGTGGTCTTCAGTCTCCCTCTGTGCAATGGGTTCAGACTCTGAAAGCCTTTCTCCCAACAGGGTTCACTGAAGCCAGCCCTGTGCTGGTCCTAACGTTATGATAAACCCAAGCTAGAGAGAGCTAATTGTGGTCTTCAGTCTCCCTCTGTGCAATGGGTTCAGACTATGAAAGCCTTTCTCCCAACAGGGTTCACTGAAGCCAGCCCTGTGCTGGTCCTAACGTTATGATAAACCCAAGCTAGAGAGAGCTAATTGTGGTCTTCAGTCTCCCTCTGTGCAATGGGTTCAGACTATGAAGCCTTTCTCCCAACAGGGTTCACTGAAGCCAGCCCTGTGCTGGTCCTAACGTTATGATAAACCCAAGAGAGAGCTAATTGTGGTCTTCAGTCTCCCTCTGTGCAATGGGTTCAGACTATGAAGCCTTTCTCCCAACAGGGTTCACTGAAGCCAGCCCTGTGCTGGTCCTAACGTTATGATAAACCCAAGCTAGAGAGAGCTAATTGTGGTCTTCAGTCTCCCTCTGTGCAATGGGTTCAGACTATGAAGCCTTTCTCCCAACAGGGTTCACTGAAGCCAGCCCTGTGCTGGTCCTAACGTTATGATAAACCCAAGAGAGAGCTAATTGTGGTCTTCAGTCTCCCTCTGTGCAATGGGTTCAGACTATGAAGCCTTTCTCCCAACAGGGTTCACTGAAGCCAGCCCTGTGCTAGTCCTAACGTTATGATAAACCCAAGCTAGAGAGAGCTAATTGTGGTCTTCAGTCTCCCTCTGTGCAATGGGTTCATACTATGAAGCCTTTCTCCCAACAGGGTTCACTGAAGCCAGCCCTGTGCTGGTCCTAACGTTATGATAGACGCAAGAGAGCTAATTGTGGTCTTCAGTCTCCCTCTGTGCAATGGGTTCAGACTCTGAAAGCCTTTCTCCCAACAGGGTTCACTGAAGCCAGCCCTGTGCTGGTCCTAACGTTATGATAAACCCAAGCTAGAGAGAGCTAATTGTGGTCTTCAGTCTCCCTCTGTGCAATGGGTTCAGACTATGAAGCCTTTCTCCCAACAGGGTTCACTGAAGCCAGCCCTGTGCTGGTCCTAACGTTATGATAAACCCAAGCTAGAGAGAGCTAATTGTGGTCTTCAGTCTCCCTCTGTGCAATGGGTTCAGACTATGAAGCCTTTCTCCCAACAGGGTTCACTGAAGCCAGCCCTGTGCTGGTCCTAACGTTATGATAGACGCAAGAGAGCTAATTGTGGTCTTCAGTCTCCCTCTGTGCAATGGGTTCAGACTCTGAAAGCCTTTCTCCCAACAGGGTTCACTGAAGCCAGCCCTGTGCTGGTCCTAACGTTATGATAAACCCAAGCTAGAGAGAGCTAATTGTGGTCTTCAGTCTCCCTCTGTGCAATGGGTTCAGACTCTGAAAGCCTTTCTCCCAACAGGGTTCACTGAAGCCAGCCCTGTGCTGGTCCTAACGTTATGATAAACCCAAGCTAGAGAGAGCTAATTGTGGTCTTCAGTCTCCCTCTGTGCAATGGGTTCAGACTATGAAGCCTTTCTCCCAACAGGGTTCACTGAAGCCAGCCCTGTGCTGGTCCTAACGTTATGATAAACCCAAGAGAGAGCTAATTGTGGTCTTCAGTCTCCCTCTGTGCAATGGGTTCAGACTATGAAGCCTTTCTCCCAACAGGGTTCACTGAAGCCAGCCCTGTGCTGGTCCTAACGTTATGATAAACCCAAGCTAGAGAGAGCTAATTGTGGTCTTCAGTCTCCCTCTGTGCAATGGGTTCAGACTATGAAGCCTTTCTCCCAACAGGGTTCACTGAAGCCAGCCCTGTGCTGGTCCTAACGTTATGATAAACCCAAGAGAGAGCTAATTGTGGTCTTCAGTCTCCCTCTGTGCAATGGGTTCAGACTATGAAGCCTTTCTCCCAACAGGGTTCACTGAAGCCAGCCCTGTGCTGGTCCTAACGTTATGATAAACCCAAGCTAGAGAGAGCTAATTGTGGTCTTCAGTCTCCCTCTGTGCAATGGGTTCAGACTATGAAGCCTTTCTCCCAACAGGGTTCACTGAAGCCAGCCCTGTGCTGGTCCTAACGTTATGATAGACGCAAGAGAGCTAATTGTGGTCTTCAGTCTCCCTCTGTGCAATGGGTTCAGACTCTGAAAGCCTTTCTCCCAACAGGGTTCACTGAAGCCAGCCCTGTGCTGGTCCTAACGTTATGATAAACCCAAGCTAGAGAGAGCTAATTGTGGTCTTCAGTCTCCCTCTGTGCAATGGGTTCATACTATGAAGCCTTTCTCCCAACAGGGTTCACTGAAGCCAGCCCTGTGCTGGTCCTAACGTTATGATAAACCCAAGAGAGAGCTAATTGTGGTCTTCAGTCTCCCTCTGTGCAATGGGTTCAGACTATGAAGCCTTTCTCCCAACAGGGTTCACTGAAGCCAGCCCTGTGCTGGTCCTAACGTTATGATAAACCCAAGCTAGAGAGAGCTAATTGTGGTCTTCAGTCTCCCTCTGTGCAATGGGTTCAGACTATGAAAGCCTTTCTCCCAACAGGGTTCACTGAAGCCAGCCCTGTGCTGGTCCTAACGTTATGATAAACCCAAGCTAGAGAGAGCTAATTGTGGTCTTCAGTCTCCCTCTGTGCAATGGGTTCAGACTATGAAAGCCTTTCTCCCAACAGGGTTCACTGAAGCCAGCCCTGTGCTGGTCCTAACGTTATGATAAACCCGAGTGTGAGTTAATTTTTAATCTTCCTATGCTTTGGGGTCCTACTATGAATCAAAAGCATTTCTGCAAAAGCAGTTTCTTACAACAGGAATTACTCAAGTTAGCCCATTTGCTGGCTACCCCTAGTGTGTTCAGTTTGCACTGTTTGTGTCCCGACGACCACACACAGCGTGGCCAGAGCATTACAAACTAACAATCCCTTCGGTAAGACAATGAACTATGGCGTTTTCTTGCTGAGTATTGGATGGGACTCGAAGTTCAAATATATTGGTTTACAGTCTTTTTGTCGAGTAGAATATAGTTGTAGCCATTTCATAGATCTAGACTAGACAATGGCGGCAAAACGTGTTTACACGTTGTGCTTGTTTGGTCTATAATGCCCGTCCGACGAGACAAGAAACAAGTCTTACAAAATAAACGTAACTATGTTCCTTGTACAAATACATTACCTCGCCTCTGACGAATAACTTACCCAGGATGGTCACAAGTTCAGAAACAGTTTGTTTCTGTGTGACCGGCCAGGACCATGTCCGCGACACAAATGCTGCTACTATGATCCGTGGGTAACAGGAAGCTGATCTTATCAGCAAGTAGGACGTCACAACAAAGGAGAATGTTGATTGGTCCTACCGCCGGAATGGAATGTTACATTGGCGTGTGATACACAACAAAGGGAATCAAACGTAGGAATCGCTATGCCCGTCTCGCTGACAGTATGGACAAATACCCTGTAATAGTTGTAAGTTAAATTGAAAGAAAAGCTTCCGAATAAAGAGTGACAAAAACTGCCACGGCCGCACCTAGTATATACTGGTATGTCCGTGCTACGGGACCCTATTGTTTGCACGCGCCAGGGTGCAAACAGCAGTTCGCCGCCCTTCACAGCAGGGAAGCCGCAGAAACTGCGGTATTCGATAATTCGCTTCTGAATTGGCTCAGTTCGTAATGATTTGCAAATAATGAACCTATGTCACGTGTGAATACAGTTATGTGCTTTCATTGAGTTTATTCCTAATACATTGCCTGGATATGTGCGAAACTAGGATTTGAGCGGGTACAAAACTGACGTTTACTTTGCTGTAAATATGTGTTTAGTCAAGAAAAAAGTTTAAATTGTAATTTCCAACACAAGAAATACCCAAACTTTGGACTGTAAAACTCCAGTTTTTGTTCAGGAATGAACATTCCACCGCTTCCGTGACGTCACGTCATGCAGATGACACACGTGACTCCGTGAACAGTGGATCGTAAGTTGCAGAAAGTCCGTGGCGCCCCCCGTCTCTGTTGAAGGGATTGTTGTATTGGCCTGATGTGTTAAATTCACAAACGGTCATTTTAGAGGATGAAAACCGAAACGTGGTACTTTTAATTTGCCCCAGTCGATGATGACTGACATTGTGGTATTAAAAGTGAACCAAAGGTCTTAGGAAGTGATTTTGTAAAAGGGTAATAAGAAATGCTTACAAAAAAAAAAATTGCCAAGATCGGCCAAGATGAAAATAGTAGTTGGAGTAATGCTAATAATACTGGCCTTATACACTAGTTACAATTGTATTTTATCATGAGCTCTTTTTAACGAAGAAGAGATATTTTGTAAAAGTTTATTAGCGGTTACGTACGTTAAAGGACCGGGTCACTTCTTGTTTCATTCGACCAGTCTTTCCCTCCTGACATCTGCTTGATTTTCATTCATATGGTACCAAGCCCCGGAATGGCAAGACGTGTAATTCAGCACAAATGCAAAGCTTTGTGGCCCCGGCAAAATTCACAAAGTCAGTGAAACGATTATATGTTCCGGGGATCCCTTATAAGAAAAAAAACAACATTGAATGAAATGAGTTCCACGACCTCATATCTTTTACGATTAAGGAATTCTAAATATTTCTCATTGGTTGTTATAATAAAATCCTCCTTTGCATGAATTATAGCAGATTATCATAATCTCCATCGAATGACAGTCTTATTTTAACAGAGGAGGCTATTCTAGAATTTTTCATTAATTATGTAAATGAATAAATTAGGTTTCATGTGCTCACCTTCCAAATGCGGTCACCGTCGATGTTTCTCTCGTTCTCAATTACATCTGTCACACGTTTGAATAGCCCTATCTTCGAACACCACAGATTTATAGAATCTCCTCATTATGGAGATTAGATCCTAATTTGCAAATTATGTCCCTTTTTATTAGCAATCTATCTCAGCTGTCTTAAAATTTTTCTTGGATTTAAAAGTCATTACTATCTTGGCAGAAATTTGCGCTTGTCTGAATCATGTCTTCTCCAATGAAGATAACAAAATTAGTATTTAAATATTGCTTTATTTATAATCACAATAGCAAGTTACAGCAAATTTCATTGTGTTTTTTTTTTTAACATTTTCAAACTTGAATCTCGATTTCCTTTTCAATATATACACGGCACAGCGTATAACTTTGTTTAAGATTTGTTCAAGAATTCCTAAAGACCATCCCTACATACATTTACATCAAACTCTACATCAAGTAGCGTGCGTAGTCCAGTGGTTAGCGACCCTGCCTCTGGACTAAGAGGTTGGGAGTTCGAGTCCCGGCTGTTGTCGCTCACCCGACATGCACGCTACTGAAAAGGGCCGCAGTCCTTATGACGGGACGTTAAGCCGTGGTCCACTGTTCATTGTGCTTGTCGAACCTGTAAATACTGTACATAGCGTCTGTCTTCTCCGTTACGACCAGTGTAAGATTAGCTCTTCACTGAGCTAAAACTGGATCGAGATCACTTTCCTTTCGAAACTTGAGAAAATAAAGCTTGACTATGCTAACAAAGTCATCGATATACCATCATTTGTACCTTTGTAACCCCAGAGTTGTGATATTCATCACAGGTAACGTTATATAAAGGCTACAAATTAGTCTGCCACTCAGAATGTTGTTATCGTGTTCAAAACAAGTCGTGACGCAGATCCGACATTCCTAAAATGACTGATACAGGATGTTGATAATGAGTCTGATTTCTGTGAACGTTTTCTAACGGCCCTCACCCTTACACACATAGCCTGGTATCCAGTCGATCGTAGTTGGGGAGGGCTTTCTTCGGGGCTCTAATGGTTTTCCCCCGACCAGCTCAACTGGCCGCCCGGTGGAAGTGTTACGCCTGTAGGAGCTTTGCTAATAGGATTTTTACACCAGTAGTTGACTAGATCCACCACGATATTGAACTCCTGTCGTCCAAAACCTACCGGGGAGCTAAGTTGAGTCGAGCGGTGAAGAGCGACCGCAGCCCCCGAAGAGAAGCGCCCCAACCACGATAGACTGCAGACAGGCTATTACTAGTACACACAGGCATTGTTTTGAGATTATTACAGACAGATTATGTTAGTCCTGGTCAGATAAAGTCACCTGAGCCTATTTGGCACTGTTTGTGCACTTGTTATTAATAATATTGCTATTAATAATACTGCATAACTTGAGTATTCTGCTGGTATTACTGCTAATTCTTTTCTGTCGGAGGAAATGTCACCTAAACATGATTACAACTGTCGTTTGTGCAGGACAAATCACTGTGCGACACGTATCCTTCTTGAGGTTTTGTTTCTTTTTATGTTTCTTTGCATTTTCTGTCTCAGGAAATGTCACGTAGACGTGATCAGAAATGTCGTCTGAGTTGGTCACCACAGTGTCTAAGTCTGACGCTTGTCCGTTTTGGCCTTCTGCCTTTCGATTGTGTTCTTCTTCATCATTTCCCTCCCTAGGAAATGTCACATATGTGTGGTCAGAGTTGTCCTCTGCGTTGGATAAAGCATTGTGCAATTCGTGTTTGTTGTGACGTTCTGTCTCTCTTTGCTGCTCTTCGTCATTTTCCTCCCCAGGGAACGTCACAAAGGTATGGTCCGTGTTATCCTCTGTGTTACACGAAGCAGTTTCTAAGTCTGACACATGTCCGCCCTTCTTCCCTGCCTCTCTTTGCTGGTCTTCAGCATTTTCCTCTCTAGGGAACGTCGCATAGGTGTGATCAGAGCTTCCTTCTGCGTTGGTTAAAGCTATGTCAAAGTCTGACACGCTTCCGTCCTTGTTTCTTGTTTTTCCGTCGGCATTCTCCCCGCCAGGAAACGTTACATAGTCGTTGTCTGACACATCAGCTGCAGATGCTGACGTGGATGCAGTGTTCATGTCGTCGGGTTTGCCCTCCGGTTGAAAATCATCTCTAACTCCAGTGTCCTCTCCTGGAGAAAGGTTGGGGAGCGTCATATAATCCTGGTCTGACTCGCTGCCGTCATCACTTCGTTTGGTGGTTTCTGGAGCCGTTGTAACTGAATCTATGGCTGGTCTCTCGTTGACATATTGGCCGCCGTCAGACGCCAAATTGTCCGAAGATGTCGCCGTCTCCCTATTACTGATTTCCGCAGCATTCTTGTCGTTGTCATAGTTACCACTTGTTTGTGCTTGCGCGTGAACTTCTGCAAGGACTTGTAGTACGTTACTCTTGACTTTGCGCTTGCTCGATGTCGCAGTGTCACTGTTACTGATTCCCGCAGCATTCTTGTCGTTGTCATAGTGACCACTTGCTTGTGCTTGAGCGTGGACTTCTGCAAGGACGCGTAGTACGTTACCCTTGACTTTAGGGGTACTCGAAGTCACAGTTTCACTGCTGCTAAGTGGCGCAGCATTCTTGTCGTTGTCATAGTGACCACTTGCTTGTGCTTGCGCGTGGACTTCTGCAAGGACTTGTAATACGTTACCCTTGGCTTTCGGCATGCTCGATGTCGCTCTTTTCTTAGCCAGGCTTTTCTTCTGGTGGTGACAAGGTCGTGCTCTTTCGGCCTTGGCAAGGGAAGATGTCTCATCTGGTTTCTTACTGGACAACTTGGTAGGGATATTTCGGTGCGAGTGCTTCCTAACAACATCGTTATCATCATCATTAGAAAACTGGTCGTCGTTTTCATACTGACCTCCGTTTTTGTCGTCTGTGTCCGAAAACTGGTTGTCGTTTTCGTTTCTCCTTGCACCTTCAGTGTCCGAAAACTGGTCGTCGTTTTCGTATTCGTTTCTCCTTGCACCTTCAGTGTCCGAAAACTGGTCGTCGTTTTCGTATTCGTTTCTCCTTGCACCATCGGTGTCCGAAAACTGGTCGTCGTTTTCATAATGAACTCTGTTTTCGTCGTCTGTGTCCGAAAATTGGTCGTCATTTTCGTAGCTGACTCCTCTGACTGAGTCCGTGCCTGAGAGATGGTCGTTTTCGTTGTGTTTTCCCGCAGCACTCCTGTGCCTATTGGCGTTGTGTTGCTGACGTCCTCCTTTACACTTGCTCACGCAAGCAACTATCGCAACAACGATGAGGGAACAAAAAACGAAAGGCGACAGCCCAACAAGGACAAGTTGTAGCAGAGACAGTCCAGGACCAGGGCGAGTTGTATCGGCCCCCGTTTCTACACCATTGCTCTCCATAGCTGTCGTGGCATCCCTAGTTGTCGTTTGGGGCTGAGAGGTGTAGATCCTTGTCTCCTTTGTTGTGTTTCTGAGCTGTTCGCTTGGCATCTCAGTGCCAGCAACAGTGAGCACAGTGGACGCATTTGCATCGTTAGCATGTATGGCCGTTACTAGGCAAGTGTACCGACCTTCCATCCCGCGACGGAGTGTTGGGATATGCAGCACGGAGTAGCACGTTTTCCTTGTTTCACGTCTGGTGACGGCCGAGCCTTTACAGTCCGATTCCCTCAGGTCGGTGAAGGTTGTGGTGTACTCGTTTGTTGACGGGAGACGGTCTCCATTTGGAGCGATCCAAGAGAACGTCAGATCTAGACCCTCCTGGCAGTCTGTCTGACAGGTGAAAGAAACGTTACCTGTAACCGTCCCATAGTCTGAGGACACGGATACTTTGTAGTCACACTTCAGATCGTCCATAGACAACCATCGGATTCTCTTGAACGGGTACGCGTTACACGATATGCTCCACTGCAGCTGCTTGTTTAGAAGCATCCATTTCTTCAGTTCTCGTAGCCTACAGTCGCACGGGAGACCGTTCTGAGCCAGAATCAGCCGTGAGACGTGCTTGAGCTCTTCAACTGGGATGACTGACGTTAAGGGGTTATACGTCATTATGAGCTGGAGAGGCCAAGCTGACTGACCAGTCCCCCGCGGAATACTGGAAAGGCAGTTGCCACTCAGAGACAGCTTACGTAGTCCAGCGAGTCCAACAAACGCAGAGTCATCAATGTAGTATAGCAGGTTATTGTCCAATGTCAGGACTTCAAGCTTAGGCAGTCCCTTGAAAGTCTCGGCCTCTAAGCGGGTTATCTTGTTATCAGTTATGGAGAGTTCTGACAGATTCGATAAGGTTTGAAATGACCCCGGTTGGATAGTCTCGACCCCGCACCCGCGTATGGTTAGCACGTTCAAATATTCGAAGCGAAGAAAGTCACCTGGCATGATATTTGGGATATTCTGATGCCAGTTATAGTATTGTTTCAGACCTGCTGCGTAACGTGCTGCGCTCCATGTCAAAAATACGACCAAACTAAGCAGTTTTGAGGGCGCCATCTTAGAGTCACGCGCACACAAAGACGACCAGGCTAAATATTCAGCTACGTTGCTAGAGTCACTCACCTACGGAGTCAAGAAAGCGTGAAGAATGAACAAGACTCCTTCTGTTGTGTCCATGTCCTTATCATGTGGATCCTCTTTATCCATGGTAAGCAGACAGGGTTTGGAGCACATAAACTCTCCTTCCTTTTTAGGTTCTATATTTTTCCCGAGCACTTTTCACCAGCCTTTCCGCAGCCAGAAATCCCCTCAAATGAAAATACCAGCTCACACACACGGAGTGTATGCATAGTTATAACCACGACTTACGATAAACCTAGGGCATTATATCCTAGGAACAACTAATAAGTGTTTACGGCTGAAATGAATATTCATAGAAAATACTCGCATTACAGTTATTTTTCATAACCAAGGAATTCACGTAGCAAGGCGAAGCCGCCATTGTAAAACAATAAGTACGAAAAAGACATGGTCGATTAAGACCTCTGAATTTTTTTCCTACTGTATAAAGCAAATATAGGCTGTAGCTTTCTCTTCCATGGTTTGTTTGTTTGTTTGTTTGTTTGTTTGTTTGTTTGTTTGAGCCTTTGTTCATTGAATATTTAAATCGGTCTGCTGTCGTATTGACGACGTCACAAGTAGAGTCAATAGATCGTTTTACTCCATGGTTTCATGTTTGTTTTTTTACCGTAGGCAAACCTAAAGCATAACATCAATATCCACAGCTCCCAAACGTCAACAAACGAACTAAGGTGTTTAGATAAATAAATAAATAACTTTATTTGCACAACAATTGCACAGGGTACAAAGTATGGCACCTACTACTACATAACTTTAAATACCCCTGTGTTAATATAACGCTGTACTATATTGCCTTAGTTTAGCCTGTTTGAATGACTAACACACGAGGCTCATAATGGGACAGAACCGTCTGGAAATTCGTTTAATGTTTTTTTTCTGTCAGCCTGATCGAGAGTGACTCTGGGATAGGTGACTAGGGGTTAGGTGAGGGAAGGTGAAATTAAAAAAAAATAGAAAGCACTCTTCTGTTTCTGTTGTAGTAACACTAAACCAAAATATGAATCCCTAACGCTTGCCCAAATCTCCGAATAGAACCAAATGAGAGTTGGATTCTAACATTTTCTTTGATCTCCTTTTCTTTAACTACAGCATCTTTCATTACGGAATAAAATGAGATTTTTATTGATACCCTCATATAAGGGCAAAGTTTACTCTCGTTCAGATGCACGTAACGGTGTGATAAAGATAAGATCGTTATTAACATAAGAAGTATCTGATGACAGTTGTATCCATCTAACTGCCTACTGACTAGAAATCAGATGGTCAGTTTTGAAATGGTTTTTTAAAACGTTTTTAAACATTTTAACAATAAATTAATGTTTTCTCAACCCTGTGTCCTCGAGACTGTCTTAATATAACACTGTATTATATTGCCTTCCTTTAGCATGTTTGAATGACTAACACATGAGGCTATAATTGGACAGAACCGTCTGAAAATTCGTTTCATGTTTTTTTTTTCAGCCCGATCGAAGGTGATTCTGGGATAGATGACTAGGGGTTAGGTGAGGAGAGGTGAGATTAAAAAAAATAGAAAGCACTCTTCCGTTTCTGTTGTAGTTACACTAAACGGTAATGTGAATCCCTAACCCTTGCCAAAATATCCGAATAGAAAAATGAGAGTTGGATTCTAACATTTTCTTTGATCTCCTTTTCTTTAACTACAGCATCTTTCATTACGGAATACAATGAGAAGATTTTTATTGATACCCTCATATAAGGGCAAAGTTTACTCTCGTTCAGATGCACGTAACGGTGTGATAAAGATAAGATCGGCATTAATATAAGAAGTATCTGATGACATTTGTATCCATCTAACTGCCTACTGACTAGAAATCAGATGGTCAGTTTTTAAATGTTTTTTTAAACGTTTTTACACATTTTAACCATAAATTAATGTTTTCTCAAGCCCTTGTCCTCGAGACTGTCTTAATATAACACTGTATTATATTGCCTTCCTTTAGCATGTTTGAATGACTAACACATGAGGCTATAATTGGACAGAACCGTCTGAAAATTCGTTTCATGTTTTTTTTTCAGCCCGATCGAAGGTGATTCTGGGATAGGTGACTAGGGGTTAGGTGAGGGGAGGTGAGATTTAAAAAAAATAGAAAGCACTCTTCCGTTTCTGTTGTAGTTACACTAAACCCTAATGTGAATCCCTAACCCTTGCCAAAATATCCGAATAGAAAAATGAGAGTTGGATTCTTACATTTTCTTTGATCTCCTTTTCTTTAACTACAGCATCTTTCATTACGGAATACAATGGGAAGATTTTTATTGATACCCTCATATAAGGGCAAAGTTTACTCTCGTTCAGATGCACGTAACGTTGTGATAAAGATAGGATCGTTATTAACATAAGAAGTATCTGATGACAGTTGTATCCATCTAACTGCCTACTGACTAGAAATCAGATGGTCAGTTTTGAAATGTTTTTTAAACGTTTTTAAACATTTTAACAATAAATTAATGTTTTCTCAAGCCTGTGTCCTCGAGACTGTCTTAATATAACACTGTATTATATTGCCTTCCTTTAGCATGTTTGAATGACTAACACATGAGGCTATAATTGGACAGAACCGTCTGAAAATTCGTTTCATGTTTTTTTTAGCCCGATCGAAGGTGATTCTTGGATAGGTGACTAGGGGTTAGGTGAGGAGAGGTGAGATTTAAAAAAATAGAAAGCACTCTTCCGTTTCTGTTGTAGTAACACTAAACCGTAATATGAATCCCTAACCCTTGCCAAAATATCCGAATAGAAAAATGAGAGTTGGATTCTAACATTTTCTTTGATTGCCTTTTCTTTGAGCATCATTCATTACGGAATACAATGAGAAGATTTTAGATGATACCCTCAGTATAAGGGCAACGTTTACTCTTGTTCAGGGACTCGTAACGCTTGGGATGAAGATAAGATCGTCATTGACATAATTAGTATCTAAATACATTTTTCTCCTTATAACTGACTGTGTACTGACCAGAAATCACATGGTCAGTTTTCTAAACGTTTTTAAACGTTTTAACCATAAATTAATGTGTACTCAAGCCTGTGTCCTCGAGTCAGTCTTCTGTAATAGTTAGTTTATGAAATATTGTCGTAGGCAAACCTAAAGCATAACATAAATATTCACTACTCCCATACATAAACAAATTGATGTGTTTTAATACATTTGTTTTATAGGAACACAAAACGATAGGATTTTTGAAGTCAATTTTCTGGTATTAAGTTTAATAAATCCTTTCCCATAGCATACTGATATCTGTGACGCAAAAATGCGATGTCGCTGACGGATGACGGGTGGTTGTTTTGTATTGTAGACTGGTACTAGCTACTTATTGGTCACAAATTGGTGTTACCAAAAATAAAGGGACTAGCTCCTCCGTAGCTTGTTTTGGGGCTATTTCAAACGCTTTAAGTATGGGATGATGAAGAAAATGTGCTAAGAAATATACCAGACATATTTCCTCATCCAGAGATACTTTTTATTTTAAGTCCTTAAATTGCATCCAGTGCATTTAATCTTAACGCTACATCATATCGACTTCTTTAGCATGTTTGAATGACTAACACATGAGGCTATAATTGGACAGAACCGTCTGAAAATTCGTTTAATGTTTTTTTTAGCCCGATCGAAGGTGATTCTGGGATAGCTGACTAGGGGTTAGGTGAGGGGAGGTGAGGTGAGGTGAGGTGAGATGTTAAAAAAATAGAAAGCACTCTTCTGTCTCTGTTGTAGCAACACTAACAAACCCTAATGTAAATCCCCAACCCTTGCCGAATAGAACCAAATGATAGTTGGATTCTAACATTTTCTTTGTTTGCCTTTTCTTTAACTGCAGCATTATTCATTACGAAATACAATGAGAAGTATTTTTTAATATATATCCTCACTATAAGGGCAACGTTTACACTCGTTCAGATGCACGTAACGCTGTGATAAAGATAAGATCGTCATTAACATAAGAAGTATCTGATGACATTTGTATCCATCTAACTGCCTGTCAGTTTTTGAATGTTTTCTTAAACGTTTTGAAATATTTTAACCATAAATTAATGTTTTCTCAAGCCTGTGTCCTCGAGACTGTCTTAATATAACACTGTATTATATTGCCTTCCTTTAGCATGTTTGAATGACTAACACATGAGGCTATAATGGGACAGAACCGTCTGGAAATTTGTTGTTTTTTTTTCAGCCTGATCGAGAGTGACTCTGGAATAGGTGACTAGGGGTTAGGTAAGGGGAGGTCAGATAAAAAAAAATAGAAAGCACTCTTCCGTTTCTGTTGTAGTTACACTAAACCGTAATGGGAATCCCTAACCCTTGCCAAAATATCCGAATAGAAAAATGAGAGTTGGATTCTAACATTTTCTTTGATTCCCTTTTCTTTGAGCATCATTCATTACGGAATACAATGAGAAGATTTTAATTGATACCCTCAGTATAAGGGCAACATTTACTCTTGTTCAGAGACACGTAACGCTTGGGATGAAGATAAGATCGTCATTGACATAATTAGTATCTAAATACATTTGTCTCCTTATAACTGACTGTGTACTGACCAGAAACCACATGGTCAGTTTTCTAAACGTTTTTAAACGTTTTAACCATAAATTAATGTTTACTCAAGCCTGTGTCCTCGAGTCAGTCTTCTGTAATAGTTAGTTTGTGAAATATTGTCGTAGGCAAACCTAAAGCATAACATCAATATCCACTACTCCCAAACATAAACAAATTGATGTGTTTTAATACATTTGTTTTATAGGAACACAAAACGATAGGATTTTTGAAGTCAATTTTCTGGTATTAAGTTTAATAAAGCCTATCCCATAGCATACTGATATCTGTGCCTCAAAAATGCGATGTCGCTGACGGATGACGGGTGGTTGTTATGTATTGTAGACTGGTACTAGCTACTTATTGGTCACAAATTGGTGTTACCAAAAATAAAGGGACTAGCTCCTCCGTAGCTTGTTTTGGGGCTATTTCAAACGCTTTAAGTATGGGATGATGAAGAAAGTGTGCTAAGAAATATACCAGACAGATTTTGTCATCCAGAAATATTTTTATTTTGATGCCCTGAAATTGCATTTAATGCATTCAATCTTAACGCTACATTATATCGACTTCTTTTAGCATGTTTGAATGACTAACACATGAGGCTATGATTGGACAGAACCGTCTGAAAATTCGTTTCATGTTTTTTTTAGCCCGATCGAAGGTGATTCTGGGATAGCTGACTAGGGGTTAGGTGAGGGGAGGTGAGATTTTAAAAAAATAGGAAGCACTCTTCTGTTTCTGTTGTAGTAACACTTAACCCTGATGGGAATCCCTAACGTTTGCCGAAATCCCCAAATAGAAAAATGAGAGTTGGATTCTAACATTTTCTTTGATCTCCTTTTCTTTAACTACAGCATCTTTCATTACGGAATACAATGAGAAGATTTTTATTGATACCCTCATATAAGGGCAAAGTTTACTCTCGTTCAGATGCACGTAACGGTGTGATAAAGATAAGATCGTTATTAACATAAGAAGTATCTGATGACATTTGTATCCATCTAACTGCCTACTGACTAGAAATCAGATGGTCAGTTTTGAAATGGTTTTTTAAAACGTTTTAAAACATTTTAACCATAAATTAATGTTTTCTCAAGCCTGTGTCCTCGAGACTGTCTTAATATAACACTATATCATATTGCCTTCCTTTAGCATGTTTGAATGACTAAAACATGAGGCTATAATTGGACAGAACCGTCTGAAAATTCGTTTCATGTTTTTTTAGCCCAATCGAAGGTGATTCTGGGATAGATGACTAGGGGTTAGGTGAGGAGAGGTGAGATTTTAAAAAAATAGAAAGCACTCTTCCGTTTCTGTTGTAGTTACACTAAACCGTAATGTGAATCCCTAACCCTTGCCCAAATATCCGAATAGAAAAATGAGAGTTGGATTCTAACATTTTCATTTGATCTCCTTTTCTTCAACTGCAGTATCCTTCATTAAGGAATACAATGAGAAGTATTTATATTATACCCTCAGTTTTAAGTACAAAGTTTACTCTCGTTCAGAGGCACGTAACGCTTAGAAACACAACATAGAAACACAACAACGGCTAGTTTGATTGTAAAAACTCAAGCTGTTTGCAACTGAACTGTTAGTAAATGTCTTACGCTCACACAACAACAAAATTAATAAGATGCAGTACCATAACAAGCCGCCAGGGGGCCAAAATCTAATTATTTCTAGGTCTCATCAAGACCTACCCACCTATCAAGTTTCATGACAATCCATCCAAAGCTTCTTGAGTTATCGTGCTAAACCAAATAGATACATGCACAGACAAAAACACACACAAACAGTATAGAAAACATAACCTTCTTGGTAAAGGTAATAATGGGCTCTCTGGCGTTTGAAAAAAGAGTTTCACGACCTCATACCTTTGCCAAATCATGTTAACCGTTCGAACTAATTGTACATTTTTCTCATAGATTATGCACATAAGACCCTCATTTGCATGAATTATATTTGTTAATGATATTCTCCACCCAATAACAGTCTGAATTAGGGTCATTCCAGCATTTTCTCATGAATTATGCAAATGAGGTCCTGATTTGAATAAACTATGTTTGGTGATGCTCACCTTAACTGAACTTCCAAATACAGCAAGTATTAAATTTCCGGCAGTTACCACTATAAAATTCTTGGAATTTGTCATTAATTTTTCAAATTAGGTATTTGTTTACATAATCAATATATGCCAATGTTCATGTCGTTCTCAATTACATATTTCACAAGCGTTTCATAGTCCTATTATAAAATGCCGAAGATTTATAGAATTTTCTCAATAATTATGCTCTGAATTTGCCCAATTTATATCTTATTTTGTCAAGCATAACTTAAGCCACCTACATAATGAAAAATGACGACGATCCGTCAACCGGTTCTTGAGTTATCTAAGTTCTCTCGAATATTTTTAAACAAACTGTTCTGCAGTTCCAGAACAAGCTGATAGGCGGCGCAAACTTATGTCACTTATTCCTGAGCACAAAATCTACCTACCATTTAGAATTCATGTCTCTAGCATGCCCAGATCACGACATATCAAAATCGGAATTTCCACTGCAGTACAATAACAAGCCGCCAGGTGGGGCCAAAGACAACTTTCATGACAATCTATTCAACGCTTCTTGAGTTATCGTGCTAAACCACATACACACATACATACACACATACATACATACACATACACATACACACACGCTACGGAAAACATAACCTTCTTTTTAATTGGCGAAGGTAAAAAAAATGCTAGGGGGCCAAAACCTACACCAGTTCTAAGGTCGGACTATAAATAAAGCATTAGACTAAATAAAGAGACTCTTTCTACACAACCAAGTGTTTTATTCAGCCGACGTTTCGGTGACCGTCTGTCACCTTCCTCAGGGCAATACTGACTGGTTCACATTGCACTGCAGCATAGGTGGCGCTGCTGTAGATGCGTTCCCAAACGTATTTCCATATCTACAAGTACACATGCACTGTTTAGGGAACTGTATTTACAATGCGGTCCCAAACGTACAGGAGTGGATATATACAAAATAGTGTGGAAGGTGACAGACGGTCACCAAAACGTCGGCTGAATAAAACACTTGGTTGTGTAGAAAGAGTCTCTTTATTCCGTGACTTACCAACCTGATGAAACTATTCACGGAAGCATTAGACTAGTTACGACGTCCAATAACGTTTGACAATGGACCACCAATGCACGAACGGTGCTGACGACACTGTGTGCCTCAAGTCTCGTACTCAGAACTTGACAAAAGCCACGTCCCCTGAGTTTACACCCCTGAATAAGGACGCTAACAGTCACCTTTGACAGCAAATGACTACAATCAACCAATCAGCTGCCACCAAAAAAGGACGTCCATACGCCGTCAACACGATATATATACATAGTCAGACGAAATACACGTGAAGATATACACACACTAAATAAACGATTAGTGCATGCAAAGGTCATAGGGGTTTTCTTTCGTCTTATTATTACAATTTATCCAGTTGAAAGTGGTGTTCAAACCACCAGCTTCGGCCGCACAACGCCTCTTCCCTGGTCGGGACAATTGCGAGGCGTGTTGCCCAGTATCACCTACAAGTAAAACTTTAAAACGGTATCTTTGTTAGGCCTAAAACCACAAGTATCAGGTTTGTAACCTTTCACCTTTGACCCGTCGCCATTTTGTTTTCTTTTGTTACCCTCCTTCGTCTTTGGTACTATCGTCTCCTCCGAACTTACGCGGCGATTTAACGAAATTCCAGAAGCCGTGGAGATCACTAACCACCATAGTCCTACAAGTAAGACCTTCCTTTCCTGTTAATCATTCCTGGTTGGTGTTTGATCGTCGGTAAATTAGATAATTAGAAACGAGTTTGCGATCGGTATAATCAAATTTTGATGGGGAGGGGGGCCGGGGGCAGTAGAGGTTTTTGTATATATGTATTTGAGATTTTGAGTACTGTACATGTACCCTGTTGGTTAATGGGCCATGGTTGTAATGTGGGACATCAACAACAGTTCAGTACAAAAAGATATAGTTGTACAGGACCATGTGGTTGGTTCATTTTTGGGCTCTATTTGGAGGGTTCTGAATCAGGTGTGGAGCCAAATTTTTGCGCCGCTAGATATCTGCTCAGGTATACTCGAACCCCTTACGGTATTTGGGGCAAATATTTGGCAGGGGGTAAAATCTGGCTTCACACCGGGCCCAGCATGTAGTTCTGGGTACCGTTGTGTGCTAGCATCCGATTTGTAGGTAAAAACAACAACAACAAAAGTTCAAGTAACAGATATATGATCACATGTACGAGTTACCACGAGTTATAGCCGTGGCAACTCTTCGAATCGCCACGGCTACACGAGTTAGAAAGGCAAGCAAATACATGTCTAGGCTCTTTCAAATTTCTACAATTAATATTTGCCGAAAAAAGTACCTGCATAAGGTAAAGCTTGTTATGCACATACTAATAGCGGTCAAGATCCAAACATTTTTTTTTTTTTGTGGCAAGAGGAGTCCTGGAAGCATTTTGAAGGATTTTACAAGTAAAGAAAAATATGCTGTTCCAGGTTGTGGCGTTCCTCCCTGCATGCATACGAAAGGTAGTCGCTGATTAGTAAACGTTGTCTTACGCAGGTACTTAGTATGTGTTTGTAGTAGTCGTAAGTTTTCTTTGAACCCTAACAGTCATATGATGACACCACACAAAGCTTTAAACATTGTTTATTTTTTCATTCCAGATATGCATGCTAGAAAGGATTATCCAACCCAACAAATGGGAACTCATACAGGAGAAAAACTTTACAAGTGTGACCAGTGTGACTATTCTGCAGCAAAAACATCTAATTTGGAACAACACCTTAACCAACACACGGATGAGAAACCATACATGTGTGGAGAGTGCGGATACAGGACAGCTAGAAAGTTTAACTTATCCCGACATATGAAAACTCATACAGGAGAAAAACCTTACAAGTGTGACCAGTGTGACTATTCTGCAGCAAACAAATCTAATTTGGACCAACACCTCAAAATACACACAGGTGAGAAACCCTACATGTGTGAGGAGTGCGGATACAGGACAGCTAGAAAGTCTGAATTATCCCGACATATGAAAACTCATACAGAAGAAAAACGCTACATGTGTGGGGACTGTGGATACAGCGCAGCTCAAAAGTTCCAGTTATCCCAACATATGAGAACTCATACAGGAGAAAAACCATACAAGTGTGACCAGTGTGATTATCCAGTCTCAGTGAAGCCTAATTTAGACCTACATATAGAACACACCGATGAGAAACCCTACATATGTGAAGAGTGTGGATACAGGGCAGCTCAAAAGGTCCACTTATCCCAACATATGCGAACCCATACAGGAGAAAAGCCTTACAAGTGTGACCAGTGTGAATATTCTGCAGCACAGAAATCCAGTTTGGACAAACATATAGCAAAACACACGGGTGAAAAACCCTACATGTGTGAGGTGTGCGGATACAGGGCGACTCAGAAGTCTCACTTATCTCTACACATGAGAACTCATACAGGAGAAAAACCCTTCAAGTGTGACCAGTGTGACTATTCTGCAGCACAGAAATGTCAATTAGGCAACCATCTAGCAAGACACACCGGTGAGAAACCTTACATGTGTGGGGAGTGTGGATACAGGACATGGCGAAAGACTCACTTATCCCAACATATGAGAATCCATACAGGAGAGAAACCCTACAAATGTGATCTGTGTGACTATTCTGCTGCACACAAATCCTCTTTGGACCAACATCTAGCAAATCACACTGGTGCGAAACCTTACATGTGTGGAGTGTGTGGATACAGTGCAGCTCGTAACTCTGACTTATCCCAACATATGAAAACCCACACAGGAGAAAAACCTTATAACTGTCATCTCTGTAGCTACTCTGCAGCTAGAAAATCTCACCTGTTTGCACATGCGATAAAACATAAAAAAGAAACTAAATCTACAAGTGTGACAAATGTACAGCCTACAGCTGTAGCCCCTTGTGACGAGAAAGGCAAAATGGAAGAAGAACCTCTCAGGGAGTGACCATGTTAACTGTAGTCTTAATCTGTAGCTGAGCCCCATAACATACCCAGGAAGGCTGGCGTGGATTATCATATTATACCAAATGTGACCAAGAAAAGATGTGTAAATCGCAACCAAAACTTTATATATAGGTTTTGTACCTAAGATAGTCTCATAGGTAGGCATGAATGCACTATGTGTAAAAATCGACCGTTTATTTTTTTTGTTACATTTACTATGGAATTGTTGGTGCTCGTAGAAGTATTTAAACTTTCTGTATAACATTTGTATACTAGTATTTGCTTGTTTTTGTCTGACTTACTCGAACGAATAAGGTAACATTTTAAACAGTAAGTTTTTTGTGTCTATTATCTATACCTTAGTACTCTGTACACGTACACTACAATGTATATATTATGGTAATATGACTATACATTAGATATTGAGAGTGGTTGTAACATGTTTGAGATAATTGTGGTAAAGATCTTTCAAAATAAAATTCTTCTTAACAAAGCCAAAGTTTTTTTGTTAGTTTATATCATCTGATAAGTGTCACTCCATTGCTTTAGTAATTTGCTTTTATCTGCAGCCCGAAGCGTACATTTCACATGTACAGTACTACATTATACATACAGTACTGTATGACAAACACGTGAAAGAAGTTATGTATGACCCCCCCCCCCCCCCATTCCTACTAAATTCCTACAAGAAATTGAAGATTTTACCGATCTGAAGTATTTAGAGTTGTTCAGATTTTTTTTCGTTTTATTCATCATTGTGATTTTTTTTGCTGATTCTGCACATATTCCGCTGTAATTTCTCCCAGACTGTGGGGAGACCATTTTGACCTCCAATTCGATCTCACTTCCTCCTACCCTGTGGGAGACCTTTTTGACCTCCAATTCGATCTCACTTCCTCCTATCCCGTGGGAGACCATTTTGACCTCCAATTCGATCTCACTTCCTCCTACCCTGTGTGAGACCATTTTGACCTCCAATTCGATCTCACTTCCTCCTACCCCGTGGGAGACCAATTTGACCTCCAATTCGATCTCACTTCCTCCTACCCCGTGGGAGACCATTTTAACCTCCAATTCGATCTCACTTCCTCCTACCCCGTGGGAGACCAATTTGAACTCCAATTCGATCTCACTTCCTCCTACCCTGTGGGGAGACCAGTTTGACCTTCAATTCGATCTCACTTCCTCTTCCCCCGTGGGAGACCATTTTGACCTCTAACTCGACCTCACTTCCTCCTACCCTGTGTGAGACCATTTTGACCTCCAATTCGACCTCACTTCCTCCTACCCTGTGGGAGACCATTTTGACCTCCAATTCGATCTCACTTCCTCCTACCCCGTTGGGAGACCATTTTGACCTCCAATTCGATCTCACTTCCTCCTACCCTGTGGGAGACCATTTTGACCTCCAATTCGATCTCACTTCCTCCTACCCTGCAGGAGACTACTTTGACCTCCAACTCGGCCTCACTTCCTCCTACCCTGTGGGAGACCATTTTGACCTCCAATTCGACCTCACTTCCTCCTACCCTGTGGGGAGACCATTTTGACCTCCAACTCGGCCTCACTTCCTCCTACCCTGTGGGAGACCATTTTGACCTCCAATTCGATCTCACTTCCTCCTACCCTGTGGGAGACAATTTTGACCTTCAAATCGACCTCACTTCCTCCTACCCTGTGGGAGACCACTTTGACCTCCAATTCGATCTCACTTCCTCCTACCCTGTGGGGAGACCACTTTGACCTCCAATTCGATCTCACTTGGTCCTACCCTGTGGGAGACCATTTTGACCTCCAATTCGATCTCACATCAATTTGCTTAAGCTCTAACAGATGTAAAAGGATCCAACACACTTGTGCTTGGCTATAGGCTTTATTGCATTACACTCTCAGGTACCAAAAAAACATTATAATTTTATATTATACATTTCGTCCCAAGCAAGTACGAGTTTGATGCAAGAATAAGATTTTATTTATGAAATAAATGATTTAGTACATGATACCGTCTGATCTTTATTATCTTGTCATCACTTATTTACATATTACAGTGCAACACCACAGATAAGAGTAAGTTTTGTTGACATGACACCTTCTATAGAACAGTTTTACATTTAATTAGGTATACTTATAAGCTGCCCTGTATCCGCACTCACCAAACCTGTAACATTTTACACCTGTATGTTTTTGGCGACGCCTCAGGGTCGGAGCCGTTGGTATAGTACTGCAATTGAGTTAAAAATATTCTAAAAATTCCACCAATGCAGTCCCTAGGGAATTAAATTTTGTCAACAGGATAACTCAAGAACGACTGGATGGATTGGTTTCATACTTGGTGCGTTAGTAGGGTGTAACGAAAACTAGAAATGGCGAGATTTTGGGCCCCCTAGTGTCTTCCCTTGGTACTGCAGTGGAACTTCCGGTTTTGACATCTCGTGATCTAGACATGCTAGCATCTTGAATTTTAAATGGTAAGTAGCTCTTGTGCTCGGGAAGAAGTCACGTGAGTTTAGGCCCCCTAGCAGCTTGTTCTGGAACTGCAGGACGTTTTGTTTAGAAATCTTTAATAGATGATAATTAAAAAAACGGTTGACGGATCGTCGTGATTTTTAGTATGTAGGTAGCTTAAGTGATGCTTGACACAATTAGATTACAATTATGCAAATCAGGATCTAATTTGCATAATTAGTAAGGAAATACTATAAATGTGCTTTATTCGATAGTAGGGCTATAAAACACTTGTGACATATGTAATTAAGAACAATAAGATCATTGGCAGATATTTATTATGTAAATGAAGACCTAATTTGCATAATTAAGGGAAAATTGCTACAATTTTATAGTTACGACTGCTGGGAATTTAATACTTGCCATATTGAAAGTTGAGTGAAGGTGAACATCACTAAACATAATTTACTAAAGTCAGGGCCTTATTTACATAATTTATGAGGAAATGCTGGAATAGCCTTATTTCTTAAGATAAGACTGTCATTGGGTTGAGAATATGAAATGTTATAATTAATGCAAATGAAGCTCTAATAGTTTGCATAATTACCGTGAAAAATGTATAGTTAGCCAGTTAGAACGGTTAACATGATTTGGCCAAGGCATGAGGTCGTGGAGCTCATGTTAACGTTGTGTATGAAACCGGAAAATTAGTCTATAGCTTGCATTTAACCAACAATATCACACCTTGTCCATGCCAAATGATAAGGATTTCACCAGTGTGTTTCATGTTACTTGGTTGGGTCATGTGAATATTTTGCATAAAAATTCTCTTAAATTACTGCGAGTGGATGCAGCGTGCTTATACGAAATGACCCAGATTACAATGATACAATAAAACAACAAAGAATTTGCAATATATAGTAACCTAGTAGGGCTTGCCACAGAGACCAATAAAACGCACATACAGTAATTGCGTGGAACGGAAAAAATCAAAATAAAACAGAATCATGTCGCGGAGGCGTGTTTTAAACGCCACATTATTTCAACTGTGTTTTGCTAAATGATTGACCAATGTTGCTTTCTTTGCTGCAGAATATTCACACTTGTCACATTTGTAGGGTCTTTCTCCTGTATGAGTTCTCATGTGTTGAGACAGAGTTGACTTTCGACCTGCTCTGTATCCACACTCCCCACACATGTAGGGTTTCACACCAGTATGGGTTACTAGATGGAGGTTCAAATTGGATATATGGGCTGCAGAATAGCTGCACTGGCCACACTTATAGGGTTTTTCTCCTGTATGAGTTCTCAAATGTCGGGATAAGTTACCCCTTGTAGATGTCCCGTACCCACACTCCCCACAAACATAGGGTTTTTCACGCATGTGAATTACTTTATGTTGGTCTAAGTGGGTTTTGCATCTAGCAGAATAGTCACAGTGATCACACTTGTAGGGTTTTTCTCCTGTATGTGTTCTCATGTGTATGGTTAAGGCAGACTTTCGAGCTGTCCTGTGCCCGCATGCGCCACACATGTACGGTTTCTCACCGGTGTGTGTTGCTTTTTTATGGTCATCTAAGGTGCATTTCTGTGCAGCAGAATAGTCACACTGGTCACATCTGAAGGGTTTTTCTCCTGTATGGGTCCTCATATGTCGGGATAACTCATATTTCGAAGCCGACCCATACCCACATTCCTCACACATGAAGGGTTTGACATCAGCATTATTAGAGTTGACTTTCTGTGCTGCCATCTGGTCTTCAGCATTGCTTGTTTTGCTGTCACAGCCAACCTGGGAAACTTCGATGGGAGACCCGCCATAGCAGTTCTGACCACCTCCAGTGGGAGACCCATGTCCTGCTGTTGCCATGTTCAGTCTAGTGAGAAAAGAATAAAGGAATGTTTCGGAAATGAAACGTGCCTTTTCTTAAATTGTTGACACTTTGTTAAGCAGTTGGTACAAAATTCAATACTGCCATATAATTACTTGATCACTTAGCTCACTTGGAACCTTTCGTTATAATCTATTCTACTGCAAACAATGGATTAACAAGATTCAAGATGTCTTTATTGAACTTTCGCAGTGGACAACTTTCGCAGTTACTGAATAGCAGTCAATTTACAAGGTTTTTGTTTAAACGATCACATTGACATAAAATATTGAACATAATTTTGATTTGTTCAGTTGACAAAACTTAAAATAATAACAGAAGAGGGAGGGTATACATTCTATCTATATATGTATCTGTATTGTCAGGTATTGAAATAGAATTTTAAAAGTACCCCCATGCTGTATGTGGTGTGGTATATGATCTATCAAGCTGTTGTCCACTGTAGGAGTTAAGGCATTTGGGTCAAATGGGCTATACCACACTACTTTCAGAGAGGGGGTTAAGCCTGTAAGTACTGTGTATTATAATTATAATTACCCATCTTTTAAATTATTATGCATTATGTACTTCCTAGGGTTAATCTGCCCCCTCCCAAGAGGGCTAGTCAGTGGGGCGGCCACTTGAAACGCAATATAGTCAGGTTAAGTTTTATCATTCTCCCACGGCAGAGTCCCACCCGCGCCAATACGAATTGCCTTAGGAGTGACTCTGCCCTCCCAGCACGGAAAATCCAGTCTTTGGGGCGGAGCCTATAACGAGATATAAATATGAATGACATTGCCTTATTTGGAACTCATTCAATATGGCCGACATGTAAGCGTGTTTACCGGCAGCCTGTTTACCGGCATAGCCTGATCATGTCGTGCTGAGAAAACCTGTTTGTTTGTAGATTTGAGGAGTTTTCGGTCAGTATTCAGCGATCCTGTGACCGCCCTCTATTCACAGATCCCAGCTATCTTACATGTGGAACCAGATAAACAAGTTTGGAGCCCTGTTTGGAGCTGTCTGCTTCCCGGCGGCGGTTACGGCCCAGTTTATGAGAGCCGTGTGCTGTATTCCTCTGATTGGCTGACAGATCGTTATAGGCTCCGCCCGAAAGACTGGGTTTTCCCTGCTGGGAGGGCAGAGTCGCTCCTAAGGCAATTCGTGCGGGTGGGACTCTGCCGTGGGAGAATGAGTTTTATGTGTTTTACTCTGGGACTGCGGGGGGGGGGGCTGTATTATAAAGAGGCTGGTTTTCTTGTCACAGTTTTCATACCAGGTGTTTTGCCCGCGTGTAAATTGGGTCTATGATGAGGTGAAGATGAGAAAAGATAAGGCAGGTGGTGGCAGGAGGTTGATCTGGCTAGCTGCCAGTGCAGTTGAAAAATGGACTGTTACAGATAAAAAAATTATAATGTGGAGTTGAAGAAGTTGTATTTTGGATTTGAGGTGGAGCAAAATCTGAATTTTGATCTCTGGTTTTGAAAGTGAGTTTTGGTCAGAAACAGTTAATCACAGTGAATTCAATTTTTCCCACCACATACTGAACATTGTTCAAGATAGTGTAGCAGCATCTGTAGCAACATAGATGTTTGATGCTATCTAAGCCTGTATCATACCAACTTCCAGACAACATTTTTCACTCATACATGTTTGTGGATGTGTGTTCATTTCTATCACCTGTATGCGGACCCTTTGCAATTGTAAAGTTTAAAACCTGACTCAAATAGGCTCAACTGGGTGGATACATGTAACTTGTTCTGGGCATTGCCTGAACACCTAGCATTAGAGTCTACCAGACCATTTTGCTGGCTGAGAAAATTAGTTATAACACTCATGTCGGATAAAAATTGGGGAGGGTGTGTGTGACTGAAGCATTCAAATGAAATAAAGGGGAGGGGGAAGGGTAGGGAAAAAAATGGACCCCTTCACCCCCTTCATAATTTTTTTTGGAACAGCCCAATGTAGCCTCTAAACAGTTCCCGTGGGATTGACGTCCCCAATTTCTTGTTTACACACAGAGTGTGTGCTTGATGACGTATGAGTGTTTTGCAGTCCATTTACTCTTTAAAAAGTAATTCAGTCCCTCCAACACGGCCACTTTGTATGGTCTTGGTTTCACCCCCCTCCCCCTTTATTTCCACCATATTTGCATCCAGAAAAAAGGCCTATAAAAATATAATTCGTCAACTTACTGTGATCATTTCTCCACAGAAATGACCCCAAAATCTCTCACTCCATATCAAAATACCTGGATGATAGTATCTAAGTCTTACCTGCTTCCTATGATGGTTTTTCTCTTCACGTGAAACCAAGACTCGTGGAGCTCTGTCCCGTCCAAGGATCATGAGGTCAGAGGTGAACGTACTATGGGTTAAAGGTGAAATCGTACGCCTGATGATCCATGTAAAATAGTTGACATCAGATAGCACGTTACTCATTTCCCTTTATTTGAATGTTTTGCGTATTCAAACGACCATTAAAGAAGCGCTAGATGGGTTTCACTTTTATTTCTAATAAAAGAGGGGCAACGGAAATGAATACTATTTTAAAGCTGGACTGTTTGCTCTAAATCTACAAGGCTTTATTATGCACCTTACTGCCCTACTCGCCGACGCAAATTTCTGTCTCGTAAACGGTCGTCGCCTTTCAGAACGATCGTCGCCTTTCGATGCCTGGTCGATGCCATATCCCAGTGTATCATAACTTTTTTTAGGTCCAAAAAAGTATAAAACGACTATAAAAAGCAACATTCTAATTGCAAATGTAAGGTAGGATCATGAAAAATAGTAAAGGTATTATTGAAGAAAGAAAAAGCACAAGCTCGGATTCGAACCCGGGTCAAAAAGCGTAGCTCTAAAACCCTAACCTACACCCTAAACCTCTACACCACGAAATATCACGGTGTGGACGGACCGTGCTGATACACTTAAAGTTAGCCATTCTGCGATATGGCATCGACCGTTTCAAAAGACGACGACCGTTTACGAGACGGAAATTAGCCTCGCGGACACCAGATTTCATTTAACTCGCCACCGGTACCTATGACATATTCTATTATACCAAAAAAAAGATAAAGCAAGACATAAGGCGTCTCAGAACCCACCTACAGGTATTTACACGAATCTCCTTGCCTAAAAATAATACAATTGAAACTATCTGTTTACAAAATAAATAAACAACTTGAACTTTTTTTCTGCCGAGATCAAAACTTTTTGACTTGGCAGCTTTAGTTGTAAATTGATGTCTAGTGTGGACTCTTACTCGTCCAGATGAACCACAATAGTAGTACACATACATAGTAAAACACATTAATCATTGGTATGTTTGCAATCGTTCGTTTAAAACGAACGATTGCAAACATACCAATACCGCACATCACGATAAAATAAACGTAATACGTACAAACACCAGTAATCTCCAATAGACATTTTTTTATACTTTATACCTGCGTACTAATTGAGCCAACTGACAAGTCATGAATATTTTGGGGATCGATATCGTTGTAATCACTGGTGACCATTTGCCTCAGCTCACGTTGAACGGAAACCGACGAAGGATGTACTTTCTTTGACTGACTCGTCGAAATTTTTACAACACAGTTGCATTGCCACTAGAAACCAGTTGTCACAAATTGAGAATCGAAACAGGAAGACATAACCACACTCCTCTAGAGCAACGAATCTGCCAATTCTGTAACTTAGGGAAAGTAGAAGACGAGATACATTTTATTGTAGATTGTCCTTTGTATGTTAGCGATAGAGACATTCTTTTCGCGATCGAATATGTGTTAAGTAAATTCCCTTGGTACTGCAGTAAAACTTCCGGTTTTGATATCTCGCGATCTGGACATGTTAGGGTCATTAATTTTGGATGCTAGGTAGTCCCTGTGCTCAGGAAGAAGTCACATGAGTTTGGGCCCCTAGCAGTTTGTTCTGAAACTGCAGGATAGTTTGTTTAAAAATCTTTGACAGAGGATAACTAAAAAACCGGTAAACGGATCGTCGTAAATTCTTGGTATGTAGGTAACTTAGGTGATGCTTGACATAATAAAATTGCAATTATGCTAATCAGGATCTTATTTGCATAATTAAGGGGGAAATTCTGTCAATCTGCTGTTTTCGATAATAGGCTATGAAACACCTGTGACATATGTACTTGAGAACGACAGGAACATTGGCAGATATTCATTATGTGACTAAAGGCCTAATTTGCATAATTAATGGCAATTTGCTACAATTTTGTAGTGGTAACTGATGGGAATGTAATACTTGCCATATTTGGAAGTTCAGTGAAGGTAAACATAATTTATTCAAATCAGGACCTCATTTCCATAATTTATGTAGAAATGCTAAAATAGCCTCATTTCTTAAGATAAGACTGGCATTGGGTGGAGAATATGATCAACTGATATAATTCATGCAAATGAGGCCCTTATAATTTGCATAATAACCGTGAAAAAATGTATAAATAGTCAGGATAACATGACTTGGCGAAGGTATGAGGTCGTGGAACTCTTCCGTATGAAACCAGAAAATTAGTCTATAGCTTGCATAAAGCCAACAATATCACACCTTGTCCATGCCAAATGACAAGGATTTCACCAGTGTGTTGCATGTTACTAGGTACGGGCCATGTGAATATTTTGCATAATTATTTTGATAATGAGCAGGATTGTAAATGTAAGCCATTTACAGGTGGTCATCACCATGCATATGATTTACAAAAAAGCACTTAACATTTCATTAAGGTATGAGGTCGCCGACCTCTAGTTGAATATGTAACTTACAATACTATATAAATCGGTTGGTTAAGTTACATAATAAGTACATTTGTACTTCATTCGGATATTATCCGTTAGTGGTGTGTGATTTGCATAAACATACCTGGTCCACTAATATTCCTGGATTTTAAGATACATCAATATTAGAAACAATGATCTACAAAACAGATCATAACATCATTAATAACAAGAGCTGTCGTAACCAGTTACAATAATCAATAATCATATAACCACAATTTTACACAGTAAAATGTGGGGTCGTGTGGTGTAAACGGTAGCGTGTTCAACTCGGAACCAAGAGGTCCCGGGTTCGAACCCTGCCATGCCCCCGATCTTGTGTCCTTGGGAAAGGCACTCTACACGACTTTCCTCACCTCACCCAGGTGAATATTTGTATTGTATTGTACTCAGTTGGTGGCGGCATTAAAATAAGTTGAAAAAACTTGAGTGTGCCGTCACCATGTCTTGTCATTACATGTTGGAATAAAAAAAAAACCAGTAAAACCAAGGCTGGGGTCATGGAGTTTCCACGTTTGAGTACACAAAACATGGTTTTGAGACAGTCGGCCCTGTTCCATAACATAGATTTCTAGATTCCAAAGATTCAGTGATGGCCTGAGACTGCCCTGCCTGATTATGACGACTTGTCACAGCAGTAGCTGTGGTGTTTGTGTTTGTGTTGGATTCCGTGATGGTCTGAGACTGACCCTTTCCTGTCTTATCATGGCCACTGGCCATTTCTGCAGATTTTCCAACTTTCAGAGCTTTAATAATATCCTGAGACAGGCCCTGCCCTCTCTTATCATGATGGTTGTCGATATTTTCATTCTGGTGATCATGACCACTGGTCATTACAGTAGCTGTGGTGTTTGTGTTGGATTCAATGGTTGCTTGAGATTGCCCCTGCCCTGTCTGATCATGCCCACTGATCATAACAGTAACTTTGGGGGTTGTTTTGGATTCAGTGATGGCCTGCTCTGTCTTAACATTACAAGTGTCAATATCTTCATACTCATGATTATTGGCCATTACGGAAACTGCTGGATTTCCAACAATAACAGTGGGATTCGGTCCCAATGGAGGATGATTAGTCCTTCTTTTGTACCAAATTGAGACCAAGATGGTGCAAATCACAATAACAACAGCCACTGAACCACAGGCAACGTCAAAAAGAACTGGTAGGGAGGGTCTGGGAGCAGATTCTGGTTTGTCTGACGTAATTGCAAGGGGCGTTGCTATTGTTTTGCTCGTGTTTTCTGCAGGATGTGCTGTTGAGGCAGTATTGCGCTTAAAATACCAGAGGTAGTGAGAGGTGACGGTGTCATTATAACAGTTATTAGCACTTTCTAATGGGTTAACAAGGGACTTTTTGGCAGGTGTCGAGCCTACAGGATATGCCGATGGAATAGCATTTCGTTCCGTGTTGCCAACTGAAGATGTTGACACTGCAGATAAGGTTTGTATACTATCGGTTCGTGGTGATATGGTTGGCTTTTCACACATCATTTCTTCTGGATTGACATCTATAAGCTTCTCTCCTTGGAATTTGGCGGGTTGGGCACATATTATCTGGTCTTTAAGTGTCGGAATTGTCGTTATGTTCAGCCTGAAGGGAGCCATCTTACAGTCACACCGCCAAGGGTTGCCGTTTAGTTTTATAGTACGAATGGATGCCATCAAGCCAAAAGCTGAAGGGATAATAACAGACATCGTATTTTGGTGAAGGTGCAAAGTTTGGAGTTGTTTTAATTTTGCAAATAAAGCGGGCTGAATCTCCGTTATCTGGTTGGAGGAAAGGATCAAATATTGTAACCGGGTTAGTTTTGCAAATGTACCAGAATGGATGTTAGTTATTTTGTTTGCATGAAGGTACAAACTTTTGAGCTGAGGCAGATTTTCAAACGCATTTGAATGAATATTAGTTATCCGGTTAAAGCACAGTTTTAACACTTTTAGTCGGGGTAGATTTTGAAATGTACCTTCCTGAATCATTGTTATCTGGTTGTAAGACAGGTGTAACTCTTCCAGCCGAGGTAGATTTGCAAATGTACCAGGATGAATCTTTGTTATCTGGATTATTATTAGCTGCAATACTTCTAGTTGGTGTAGATTTTGAAATGTAACTGGCTGAATCTTCTTCATTGGGTTCTTCAACAGGTACAAATATTGCAGTTGGGGTAGATTTTGAAATGTGGCCGGCTGAATCATTGATATTTGATTGCGGGCCAGTTGCAAATTTTTCAGTCGGGGTAGATTTAGAAATGTACCAGCCTGAATCATTGTTATCTGGTTGTTATCCAGGTACAACTTTTTTAGCCAGGGTAGATTTTGAAATGAACCAGACTGAATCCTTGTTATCTTGTTACATGAAAGGTTTAACATCGTCAACTTGCTATACCTTAGCATCGAGGACTTATATACAGCTGTAATACGATTCTCTGTTAAAGACAAGGCAACGATGGACGTTGGGAGGTTCCTAGGGATGCTGGTGAGGCCCATCCCGTGGCAGCTGCAGCGTGATGATGGTTCACAGCTGCAGCCAGCTTCTGGCATGTTAGGTTGCTTCAGGATGATGAGCAGGAAAATCAGCATGTGTCGCAGCTTTCTTCCCATGGTGTACTGCAACCTACATAGATGAATCTTATGTCATGGGTCTTGTATCATCACCCTACGTAAACTGGGGTGTTGGCTAAAAGTGGTTCCACCCAAACTACCAATCTTTTCCTAAAAAGTATTTGGCAACAATATTTTGGGTTAAACAATACAGTTTTTTGTTAGATTACACTTGCTTACTAACATTAATAGCATCTTATGTAATTTAATGTCATTGTTATCAAGAAAAATTAATAATTTATGCTTTTATGCTAATTTGTTGACATCTTTGATCAAAATTTTCGATGGCGGACCATATCATTAGCTCTAGGTTATGTTCCTTGAAATTTTATCACTACTCAGTACTTTTGACATTAAACGTTCATATGAACATCGTAAATCCATTTGCATTGTACTTTAGGTTGTAACTTGAAAAAAAATCGTTTTTTTTTAATTAAAGATCAACTAGAAAGACCGACATTTGCTCGGGAGCAAATACAGCATATTCCAGTCCATTTCCCTCCCCATTCCATATCAACCTTTTCCACCCACTATCGAGTGTGTCAATACCCCTAACTTCGTAACAATATTTTTCAAGAGCTTTTAAGTAAAAGTGTTCTTCATGTCATTTGGTCTTAAGATTGGGGTACCTGAGCGTAAATGGTAGAAGGAGGTGGAGGGGTATAAACACGAGGGAGGACAATATATTTCATCCATACCTATGGTATACCCAAGATAGCGGATAGCTTAACTATGCATGGCGTCGACGTTGGTGTTATTGTCATGGGTAGCAAAAGTCTTATAAGACCTCAATGCTCTTTCATACACACTTTTTCTTAAAGTTTGGCTGTAAACCTTTTACCAATGACCAATGGTTGACAAAAGCCTTAGAGGCATCGATAAAACAACCCCCCTCTAAAGCCAAGGGACCCTAACCCCTTGTAGTACTCGATAATTTGCTTCATAATTTGATGTTCATGAGCTATACCGTTTACCTGTTACGGGGGGGGGGGGCGAAAGAGCAACAACACCACACCCACGCACCCCCTTCCCCCCACACACATACATCCGGCCCTAGCAAAAAAAGACCGGTATAGATGGGCTTAACAGGAAAACAGTGTTCTAAGGGGGAAATCTTAATTCACAGAGGAGAGAAAATGAAATCAGAGTCATTTTCTTCCGTTTTTCCCTTACGAAATGTATCACTTTAATATGTCAGAGAACCAAGAAAAGTACGTGGCGTGACAAAAAAACAAAAACAAATTCAGAGATTTATAAAAACTGCACGGGTCCTGCTGATCTGTAGAAAAGCCAGTCCGCCCTTGTCTGCTTTTTGTTTAGAGAATACGTGCTTCAGCAGTAGTTCCTTTATTTTTTTAAAGTAACAACCAGTCCTAAATTACTGGGGTCTTAGTAATATGGAGATGTTGAATGTCTGGTACTTGCTGCTTGAATATTAATATTGTGCACTCTTTTTATGCCCCTGTTTGTACCTCCCAGATAGGAAATCTACAGCAGAAGGATAGAAAATATAACGCTTTTCTTTAAAAGGTTCAGCTGACTATTAGTTATAGTCATGATTATACCACTGTTTTTCTCAGTCACTTGCACTCTTTTAAATAATACAATTGGACGAAAACTGCTGTATGTACACAACTAAGCTGTTCTGCTACACGCTCACTGCTTGAAGCCTTGTGTTGACAAAACATGTAGATAAAACAGGTCTTAAATATTTAAACAGACTATTGCTAGCATGCTTAAGCTTGGCAAGGTGGCATGGTTTACCTGACGTTTCTGGTCCCGGTGGAATTCGTCCCAATAGCATGGTGTTTTATCACCAAATAAAATCATGGCGCAGCACCCCCGTTAGCTGCATTGATAACTAAATCTAATCCCCAAGAACATATTAAGATGAAAGACTGTAGAACGTTGATTTAACGGCCGATCGTCTCTTACAGTTACCTACCATTGTCGACTGGCAGTCCGAAAAACGACACAATCTCAGTAACAGGTACTCGGGCACAAGTTGCTGGTGCGTCCTCCTTAGGTAGCTTATCCGTAATGCCGTGTGACAAACAACCCGAGGTTATTCTTACGTATATGTTGATTTTGTTGATTGTCTGAAGCTGGCTATTTAACATTTATGATCATGTTGGAAATTCTAATTACGATGCAGGTCTCGGGATACATATTTACTTGTTTTCGTCATGCCTGATACATTGCACCAAGGACATTGTATAATGTCCTTGATTGCACTAAGAAAAAACAAACTAGGAACAGATTTCTGTCTTGATTGCCAGACAAGCAAACAGTTGCAGTTAAAATAACAGGAAGGATTTAAACGGACACATACGACGTACTAAGTTAATGCGTAGAAGCTTTCAAACGGATCCAACATCTTTCTTCAGCTACTGACAAGGACAGTCACGTGACCAAGAGGTTACAAGGTCAACACAGGTCACGTGACTGGACAGACTCTAAAAAGACCCTGGCATGAACGTATATTGCAATGGAGATTTTAGAATATACGGACATGACATGTGGGGAATTTTGGCACTTACTTATAAGCTCTACAACTCGAAGGCGCCTAAAACGCACAGAAAGGCAATATTTTTATTTTTAGGTGTCATGCAGGTCTAGCTGTCTTTTCTTCTTTTTTTTTATTTACGTTCTCCTTTGTCTAAATGGTTTTAGGTAATAAAATCATATAAATGATGTTATAATGATATAACATTATTACATTAATATACCACAAAATTGTTATGATTAAATATTACTAGTACTGTAACACCATCCTCTTAAAATTAGGTGATTACCAGTTACGACAGGTGGGGCGAAAGAGCACCTCCTTTCCCAGTCACAGTTATGAAACAAAACAAAAATCGGTATAGATAGCTAAAGTCAACATGAAAAGAATTTTATAAGGGGAAAGTCTTGTTTGACAAAGGAGAGAAACTAATCAAATGCATATGGTCCTCCTGGCGTTTCATTTCTGTTTTCCCTTGCAAAATCTATCACTTTAAAATATCAGACAACCAAGAAATGTCAGAGATTTGCAACAGATGGGTCATATTTGGCTTTTTTAAATAGAAACTTGAGAAAGTGCATCTCCCTCTGGTCTGCTGCTGTGCTTGTAGAATACGTGCTTCAGCAGTAGTTCCTTACATGTTTAAAATGTCCATAAAGAGTCCCTAAATTACTGGGGTCTTAGTTTTATTGACAGGCTGATTGTCTTAGTTGAGCCTTACTGCTTGAATATTAATATTGTGCTCTTTTCATACCCCTGTTTTTACCTCTTAGACACGAAATCAGCAGAAGGATAGAAAATGTAACGCTTCTCTTTAAAGTTCAGCTAAATTCTAAAATATCATTAAAAAAGCCACGTTTTCGTAGTAAAAGAAAATTGTATGGATGACAGCAGCGCGCGCATTGATTCAAGCCTGATTTTAGAAAAAAACAAGAAATTTTGTTGCCCTGCGACGGTGGTCAACATGCCCAAAAAAGGGCAAATATGTCGTAAACGTCCATCGGCAGGACAAGGCTCTAATCTATTATTTTATTTTTACTCTGATACAATGTTGTATTTTATTCATTTTATATGTGATGTTGCCACTGAATCAAAACCATTTGTACAATAATTGAAAAATTTAATGTAGTCATTTATTTTTTCAAAGTTGTTTCAGAGACAAATCGGTGTTGTAACAGTTGGCACAATATAGATAGAGTATGGCTTCCAGACAGTTCGGTTTTTAGTCACTTTGTCAGTGATTGAGCCCTGTGTTCTGCCTGGTAGGCAGTCTCTAAACTCATAGACCACCAAGGAGGCAGAAATTCCTCGTGTTTGATGGCAAGTGTTGACAGTCTAGGGTGTTTCATTACAAATAAATACCCAGTGTAGTATCTACCTTGAAGATGGTATGGCAAGCTCTTTTTTTTTGTTCTATTTTATAGAGACACATCTGCAAGGACAGGTAATACTGATGAATACAGCGATAAAAGACCTGTTGGGTATGATATCATGTTTTCGCCTAAATTCTTGTTCAACGAGGTTTGCGATCTCAAAATCTGAAAATGTAGGAATCTTGTTTTGGGGGGCCTGCCTTGTTTTTTTCGCCCTCTCGCATTAATTTTGGAGTCTCCAAAGGATGTCATCCATAAAATGTACTTGCTATGGCCTAACTTACACTTTTTTAAAATAAAAACGCACCTGTTAAGTGTAGACATATAAGATGTTTTAAAGTGTTCATTATCTGAAGCCTTGACAAAAAAAATGTAGTTACAACAGGCCGTAAAATATTTTAAGCAGACTATGGTTTTTTATCATTTGTGTAATATTTCAGTTGTATTATTTTGTAGTATATTGGTTTTCGGTTTGTAATATTTTGGCATCAGTGAAATGCTTTGCTTACCCATCTATATATTAGTTTTCTTTGCTATATCTTTGTTTTCGTTAATTCATTTTCAATCATCATATCAGTTTCATGATTATTATTTGTTAAGTTTGGAAGAAGCAGGGCTCTGTATAAGCCTCGTAGGCTTCTCACTCCCTAATGCAAATTGTTTATCCTTTTATCACAGTTTTTACTTATTCTGTTTATATTTTATGTGTGAAAAAAATAAAATAGAATAAAAACATCTGCCTGGAAAATTAACCTCTCTTTGCCACCTAAAGGCGTAGAGTAGTGACTCTGATTTAGCTTTGACAAAATGTTTACACAACAAATTTTATCTTAAATGTTCATCCAATGGCAGAAGCATAGTATTACCTTAAAGTTTCAAGTAGGTACCGATAGCTTCAGTTGGCGCTTCTTAACAGGTACTGGGTACAGGTTGCTGTTGTTCTTCTAGGGTGTGTCTTCCTTCGGTAGCTGATCCGCAATGCCGTGTGACAAACAACCCGAGGTTATTCTTACGTATACGGTTGTGTTGATTGTCTGAAGCTGGCTATTTGAATAATATTAACATTTATGATCTTGTTTGAAATTCTGATAATATTACGGGTCTAGAGGTGCATATTTACTTGTTTTTGTCATGCCTGATACATATTACTAAGAAAATACAAACTAGGATCGGATTTATGTCTTGATTTCGAGAAAAGCAAACAGTCGCATTTCATACGTTTATGAAGATTAGACATCCAGGTAGATAATAATAGTAGAAACAAATGAATCCATACTACTGGACAATTTTTGAAGTTTATTCAGACGTTTCAAAGGCCATCCAGCTTTCTTCATCAGTGCATAGCGAATGGAAGTTAATACAGTATATGGAATAAATACAGTAATATGGAATAAAGAATAATAACGAAAGAGTTCTTATTTACATTCTAAAATCGATCATAACAAACAAAAAAGTAACTGCAATACATTCTATAAACATTCTAAATGAACAAGAAAATAACTGCCAAAACATTCTAATCATGTTCTAAAATTCTTAAAAAGGAAATGTAAAATGTTGTGCAATAGTATGCAATAGAAAGGCAAGTTTTTTTACATTGTACAATAATACATATTTACAATATATTACAAATTTGCAAGGCGTGTATCACATGCCGGAAAAGCACAAAAGGAGACACTAAGTTCCAAAAATTGACAATCTGGAATAATATACAATAGTATACAATAGAAATGCAAGTTTTTACATTATACAATAAGGATTATGTATATATAATATATCAAGAAATCTGCAAGGTGTTGTCCCACGTTCCGGAAAGTTCAAATCTGAGACCTTTCTTTCTGTTTAATGAAGGATGATGAATTCTTTCGTAAATTCATTCATGTTTATAGAATGTATTGCAGTTACTTTTTTGTTTGTTATGATTGATTTTAGAATGTAAATAAGAACTCTTTCGTTATTATTCTTTATTTCATATTACTGTATTCATTCCATATACTGTATGTAAACTTCCATTCGCTATGCACTGATGAAGAAGGCTGGATGGCCTTTGAAACGTCTGAATATACTTCAAAAATTGTCCAGTAGTAATTACCTGTAATTACCGTCTGATTCAGGGTCCACTGGTGCAGACAACACGCCGGTCTGGTCCCTCAGGAAACAGACAAGACTCGCCATCATCACCATGGCTACGGCACACTTTCCCACCATTCTGTATCAGAGAGGAGAGTAAGATTTAAAGAGAGTGACATATTTCCCATTGCAATACCAATCTTCACGTAGATTTATATGCTGCTTTTAGATTTAGATAAAGGGGGCATGAACCAATCCCTATTTGTGTAATTTCTTTATTCTAATACTCAATTTTCGTGGTGTAGAAAGAAAATCATCACATTTTGAGGCAGATATTGCATAGGAATCATTTCTGTATTTTATTCAGCCAGGGTGGCTCACGAAGTATATAATCACCTAGCTACTTTTAAATGAGGCCTCTATACAAAATTATAACGTATTTTCCTCCTTCTTTTCTAATGCATCATCACACATAATTAGGAATATGTTAATACCTACATACGTATCAATATTACAATTAATCCGTGACCCAAATTAGGAACAACAAAGTTAACAAAAAAAAAGGCAAACCTTGCCGTGCCTTGAAAAGCTTGCCGGTGTACCAACTTGGTAGTGTGTCGGCGTCCACTTGCACGACAAGTGTGTGTGTATCTGCCAGTTCACAAACTTTTGTGACAACTAATTATCATGGGCATGAATACTTGACTAGCATGGCAAAGCCAATGGTCAAAAAGGTCGTTCGCAAATAAATAGGAAAAGCAATTTTTGTTACAACTGATTATTATGGACTGGATTGCCTCAGTACCATGTTTGACAACGCTAATGCACACCGAGGACGTTCCCAAATGAAATAAAATTAGTGAAAAAACACAACAAAACATCAATTTTAAACTGACCCACGGTAATTATGCAGTGACAAGGAACCTCCTCTTGGTGCATCAAAAGTCAACCAGCGATGCAGCGCCCATCTGGCGCCTTTCCGTTGTTAAGGTCACAACTGCTTTATTATTTCTTGGCTCTAGGGTTTCGCAGGAGATATGTGGAGCAGATGGGCATACTGAAAATCTACACGTACGGTGATATATATTTATTTACAATACGTAACTAGCATGACAAAGCCAATGGTCAACAAGGTCGTTCGCAAATGAATGAAGAAAAACACTTTTGTTACAACTGATTATTATGGACTGGATTGCCTCAGTACCATGTTTGACAACGCTAATACACACCAAGGACGTTCCCAAATGTAATAAAATTAGTAAAAAAACACAACAAAACATCAATTTTAAACTGACGCACGGTAATTATGCAGTGACAAGGAACCTCCTCTTGGTGCATCAAAAGTCAACCAGCGATGCAGCGCCCATCTGGCGCCTTTCCGTTGTTAAGGTCACAACTGCTTTTATTATTTCTTGGCTCTAGGGTTTCGCAGGAGATATGTGGAGCAGATGGGCAAACTGAAAATCTACACGTACGGTGATATATATTTATTTACAATACGTAACTAGCATGACAAAGCCAATGGTCAACAAGGTCGTTCGCAAATGAATGGGGAAAACAATTTTGTTACAACTGATTATTATGGACTGGATTGCCTCAGTACCATGTTTGACAACGTTAATACACACCAAGGTCGTTCGCATATGAAGTTAAATCAGTGGGGAACTACAGCAAAACATCAATTTTGAACTGACCCACGGTAATTATTTTTTGCGGAGGGGATGTAGGACCCGGGAGCTACAAATACGTTTGGTAACCAGGCTAAATTATGCAGTGATAAGGAACTTTCTATTGGTGTATCAAAAGTCAAACTCTGGCGCATTTCTGTTGTTAAGGCCACAACTGCTTTAAATTATTTCTTGACTCTAGGGTTTTGCAGGACATATGTGGAGCGGATGGGCAAACTGAAAATCTAGACATAGGGTGATATATATATATATATATATATATATATATATATATATATATATATATATATATATATATATATATATATATGAAAAGTCAAGTATTGTGAAAGTCAAGTATTGTATATATATATATATATATATACAATACTTGACTTTCACGACAAAGCCAATGATCACCAAGGTCGTTCGAAAACAATTTTGTTACAACTAATTAATAAATATGATGATGGACTTGATTGCTTCTCTGCCATGCTTGTCAACACTAATGCTCACCAAGCTCGTTCGCAAATGAAAAAAAAAATAGGTGGGAAACCACAACAAAACTTCAATGTTAAACTGACCTAGGGTAATTAGGCAAAAGTCGTAATTGGTTGAAGGAACTCTACACCCTCCTATTCAGCAATGTGATGACAGTGTTCACAAATGAAAATAGCTTTACTTTGAAACTTCCTTTTTTTAATTAGGATGTAAGTAATTATTGAATTACCCAGAAATGGTTTTTGTTCGTAATTTCGTTGGCTAACTTAATATAATCTGAGCCATAGCCAATATAAGATGCTTTTAGAAGCAGTGGCTTTTTGTCCTGTCGTCATTGTAGCTGGGAAACGCTTCAAAGAGACGTTCTTGTTCAACAAATGCAATGGCGTCGATGGTTGTGGTAATTGTTGCCCCTGCACCCCTGAGTACAAGTTATTGTGTCACAGTTTATGATATTTTGTTGCCTTTATCACGAGGTATTATATGTTCGATCAGTGGTCAGATTTTGTTGGGGTTTTGACGTTACTGACGCCAACAAATAGGCCGTATTTTGGAGGCCTACCTACATTAACCTACAATGTTTTAAGGTTCTGAGTGATTAGGTCTTGCATGGCCTAAGCGGATGGATACATGAAAAATTGAGGTCAAAGGTAGGGTTGACTGTTGTCAGCTGTTATCGGAGATTGAGCTGGTCAACCCCCTGTTTTCTTTGTATATATATACATTTTTTTTATTGAACAACATAAAAACCTACAGGACATAGTGGTGGGCAACTCTATCTGATTGCTAATCTTAGCCCCACCACTGACCAAGAAAAGTACACAGATTTGTGTATTTGGAAGGTAGCCTTTTGTGACTTTCTGGTGCAGAAGAATATTTGAGATTGAAATGTGGGAAAGTAATTGAATGAGGTCCTGTTTCAATGCATTTATCTAAAGCATTAAATAGCCAAACGTAATGGTGGTGTCTGCTTTTAACTATGATCGAGTCACTCAACGCCCTCATGCGACTCTCATTGGCCCGACATGCTTCTTCCGCCATGCATATGCATTATGGGAACTTATCGGTAGATGACGTGTGGCTTTGTTAAGGTATCGGACCGGAGTTTCTTTTACGATTTTTGTGTCCGGCGGACACCCCCAGGCCGAAGGGCTACAATTCCGCCAAGAAAAGTAGGCCGGAAAATCTTATCATACCAGTGAACAGAGGTTTTTAGCCGGCTTCCTATAGGTATTTGGGTATCGTCTGCTGACTCTTCATTTTGGGTAGAAACTGTTGTGACATGTAAATTTTGGACCCGAAAAATACCGTTTTTTTAACACTTTTTTCAGCGGAGCTGCTGAGAAAAAACGAATTTTCCTTGGGTGACGGCTTATATGACGAAAAGCTCACTACTTCCTGTTTCTGAAAAACGGAAAAAAAAAGTATAGGTTGTTGCGATAAGTTTTCTGCAATCTTCGGTGACACACACCCCTTGAAAATGCATATAGAACGCAGCTATTTGGGTCATCAGGCGACAAAACCGCGTCACCCTTGCTCGCGGACTGATACGAAAAACGCTTCGCTGGCCGTCGAACTTTACCACGCCCAAAAATACTACAAACCACGGTTTTTTCGGTGAATACGAAAACTATTTGATTATCTATAACCATCACCGAGCAAGGGGGAGCCAAACTTAGCGTGACAACCACCCAGATCCGGCGATTTACTGCCGCACTTAATTGGACTGGTCAGAATTAAACTCTGACCCGGAACCTTAACCCTGCTCTCAACATGAACTGCATACGGTAAGTAGCACTTAACTCGTCTTGTGAAATTAGTACAATTAGATTGAATGTGTTAATTCAGTGATTGTGGCGATTAAAAAACACACAAAGAGAAACAATTACTTTACAATTATATTGAAACTTAAAACTTTCTGGGATCTTAGGACACTCTGTTAACGTATACACCCTTTCTGATAGAGCGAAACAATTCTTAATTTTGAACGGTTCTCCGGTTTATTCTTTTCGAGTTAACTGTAACATTATGTTAACCACCCAAAATTACATCTTAGCAACAAAACGTTTTTAATTCTATTTGTGTCCTTTTCATCTTGGGTGGGGAATGTGGACTCTCGCTTCAGTAAATTCGACTGTGTTTATTCTTTCACATGTTAATCTTCGTTAGTGTTTTGTATTGTTTAGTATTATTAGTTTTATTCGTACAAGTGGCGGCGCTAACATAAGTTATGTAACTTGAGCCCGTCGTCACTGTGTCCTGTACCCTGTTACCCTAACAGCAACGGAAGTATACAGACTTTCCATATTCGATTTGTAGTGCCAGTGTAAAGCTGCACATAAGTATACTACATTATTATGCGGTACAATCTTTAACATTACATTTATTTTAAATGATATCATACAAATCCATTGAGCTAAACACAATACTAATTAATCAAAAAATTACACATTTCAATCACTGTACTTTGAATTACGCATGATGGTAAAATATAGAGCATTCTGAATAAACACAGCTAACATCGATTTGATAAGTACACGTGGGTAAGATTTGAATTGAATTTTAAGTTAATTGTATATGACTCAATCACGCTTCTAGCAAGTTGACCTTTCCACTAGAAGCTTGCTGGCCAACACCTCTAAGTCAGGAGAATGGTGAACATCCTAATCGTGTTAATACATACATACATATCTTTGTACTAACTTAGATGGAAACATATTGTCAGGTTGAGAACTGTCTGGTAATACTATTATATTAATTTATAATAGTATTCGAGGCTGCGATGACTGGTTTACATGGTAACAGACATTCAGTACAGTTCAGTTCATCCTGTTAAGGTGACACCACAAAGTGCCTCCACAAGTTCCTGTCTCACATGACCGAGGACAGTTCAACACCCTCTAGTCCTGTGTCCTCTTCGATCACCTTCTTTAGAGAAGGGCGACCACGTCTACGCTTTTCCTCTGGTGACCAGAGGAGAACCAAACCCGCCATTTCCTCGTGGCTCATAACATGTCCTGCCAATACATTAATGAGCTCCTATTGGACTGATTTTCCTAGTAAATCATCCTTAGCTCCTATTGGTGGTTATAATTTTGTTTTGACAGTATTCTCGTGTGCTGGCCATTAGCCAATCAGATACTCCTACTTTTGTTACTGAAGGGAATGTTATCAGCCAATGGCCTCACATTGTCGACGAGCTTCGGCCGTATTTGTTGATCGCCGAAAGGTCGCCCGATTTTGAGATCAACATAGAATCGCGCGTATTTTTGGCAATGTGACGGCCCCTTTAGTTTAAGAGGTAATCAAGATGTAGCTTTCCCTCCAACAACAAACGGGAAAGTATCTGACTGGCTGACGGCTAGCCAGCACTAATACAACGAGAAGGACGGTTCGCAGATTGTTGCGCCAGGGCTTTGCATGAGATAATGGTACCAAACTTCGGAAAGCGACTATTCAGCCACAGAGACCGGTACCGTTTCATCTAAATCAGTCTCCTCGTGATCGCCTTTTCTAACGGCGACAACAGAACTGTCCCGCTCGCTTTTTAAACCGACCTCAAAGGACACGTCAGTTGTTACAGTGTCAATTGAAGTAGCCTGATTGTCAATCGCGGCGGCTTCTGGTAGCGTAGAAGCCGTTGAGCAAACCGCTACACTACGGTCTGATGAGGTCGGTGGAGGGGAAGGGCTTGGCTGATGGACGATAACCTGGACCGACTCATTCAGAGTGGCTTCTTTGGGTTCATCTTTGCCATACATTTTGGAAACAGGACCCTCACTAGACACATGCTCGTTTCTGTACGCAGCAGGTGTGTTTCCTTTTGTTTCTTTACGGTCGCCACTGACATATTTGTCACACATCTTGCTCACCCCGTAAGGAACGATTTCTGAAGCGTCGGAACCGTCTGACTCGCACAAACTGTCGTGATCGCGAGGGTGACCTTCGCCATCTTTGCTGTGTTCTCCGTTCTCGTCCGCTCCCGTGTCTTGAGCAGATAAACCAGCGACATCTTCATCCTTGATTTCGGAGTAGGTGTGGGTCAAAGACGGGTCATAGACCTCGTCATCATTTATTTGCCAGTAGCTGTGGGTGGAAAGTGTTGAAGAGTGACGAGGGGCGCTTTGTTCTTTTGGATCAGTACAGTCAGGTTTAGTGAAGGATGTTTTGTACATCGGATTGCTGATGAGATCCGTGACATTGATAAACGGACGGCTACCAGGTGGCCTGGAGGTGACACCTGGTACACCTTTTTGGAAAATCTTGTTTGGTTCCCTGTTCTCGACTCTTACAACGTTCGCAGGAATATCATGAACCTCTTCGTCCTTTATCTCGGAGTAAGCGTGGGTTGTAGTCGGATCGTAAACGTCTTCATCCTTAACCTCTTCGTAGTCGTCGGTCAGGTTAGTACCACAAGGGGGTTGAGCCAAAGTTTGGTTCGATGTTGTATATATAGGATTGCCTAAAAGTTGCGTGACCTGATGGGAAATTGGCACCAGGGCCGGGGCAACTGATACATTTTGAGCGGCATTCCTGCTACGTCTGCGCTTGCAGACGACCATCACCATCACTACGATTAGAATTATAAGACCGGGCACACCGATTAGTGATATCAAGTATCGAGAGACCGCTTCCTTTGCAATTGGCAATGTGACACTGGATTGAACAAGGGGAATAAGCGTTCTGTTGGGATCCTGTGTTATCTTGGTGGTGAACGTTGTGACATCGGTACCAGTGTATCCTGAAGATGAGTTGGTGATTTGACTGTTAAACTCTGTATCAGTGGTATTGGACTCTTTATTTGGATTGTCTTCAGTGGTATTGGACTCTTTATTTGGATTGTCTTCAGTGGTATTGGAATCTTTATTACCAGTGGTATTGGCCTCTTTATTTGAATTGTCTTGAGAAAACTTTGAATCGGAGCATTCCGGGTAGGCCCCTCCTCTAGCGCCTTGGAAACGGGACGGCGGTAAGCTGTCTGCCGCTCCGCGAAAAAAGACAAAGCAGGATATGTTTGTCACACTAGCCTCTGTTTCAGAATCGATCATAAAAGCTGGATTTCTCTTGTACATGTAGCTAGATACCAATGCACTACCATCGCTTCCGTTGGTTTTCGACATGTTTGTATTGTGTACACCCACAAGCTGCAAGCCAACATAACCGTTCAGAGGTATACTTATTCCGTCATGTCTTTTCCAAGCTTCTGAACACAGGTTACTGGCTAGGTGCCAGTTGCTTTCTGGTCTCTTCAAAGCAGTGACGACAACAAACGGTGGTCGGATGTTTCTTGGACCAAACGCAAGGAACGAACACTCGGGTTCTTGCCCCTTAATATATAAATCATTCAAACGAGCCCATCTCAGTTGGAAGTCTTTTGTCGCTGTCGTATATGTGAGGCAAAAACCCAGGTTATCGATGCGAAGGCGAACCTTCTTTTTCATCTGAGGAAAGTCAGTTTTGTCCACGGTAAGACTCCAGTCTATTTTGTTATTTTGTTCCCAGAAAATGACATGCTCTCCCCCTACGCTGAAGACTTGAAGAGACAGCCCCGAAAGTGTTCTCTGGCTTAGGCACGTCAGAGGGTTGTGGCTTAAGTTCAGGACTCGTAGATAGTAGAGTGGATCTAAGGCCGTTGGGGAAATGACTTCAATCTTGTTGTGACTCAGAATCAGTGTGTGTAGGAAGGCAAGACCACGGAACAATCCACTCGCTACTTCCGACATCACATTGTGGGACAAATCTAACATTGTAAGATAAGGGGTTTCTTGGAAACACCCAGGTTCTACTTTAGCAATACGGTTGTGAGGGAATGACAAGTAGGATAGAGATTGGTGAGAAGTGTTCAGGCCTGAGAACGAAGCCCGTTTCAGCTGCGACAAAATGTTAAAATCTAAATACAGTGACTGCAAGTGTGGAAATCTGGCCAATATCTTGTTTTCAATCGTGCTTATACCTGCATCTATAAGGAGAAGGATCGTCAATGAAGACGCATCGATGGCTCTCAGGGTTTGCGCGGACAGGCTTCCGACGGTGACACCTCGCATGGCGACCCACTGGGCAGCCGGGAAGGGTCCGTACGAGGAAAGTGGAGCGCAGGAAATGACTCTGGTGGCTTGAATGATATCAAAGCGGCAGTTTATGCAGATACAGCTAGTGTTGTGGTAGAAAGTATCACGAACCTTGATGTCCTGCACACACCTGTTCCAGGGGTCTAATAAACACTTGGAGCTGGAAGACTGGACGTCTGGAGCCACCACGCTGCCGAGGACAGTACAGATCACCAGGAGCCAGCAGCCGGTCAGCTTCATCGTTTCCACACGACTGTCGACTTCAACTTCTGAAAGTCTCTCAGTGGATCAGGCTGGCTGTATAAGTAACAAGAAGGAACACAACTGAGCGACCTTTTCCGCTTATTGAGGCCTCAATTTTTATGCGAAACTACGAGACGCCACCGACTATGAAGCGTGCTGAAAAGTAAATGATGCATAACAAGTTCTACTGTGCCTTTTATTGTATTGTTTGTTTTATTCATGAAAAACTCACGCAGGGAGAAAACGTGTAATGTGATTGTTATATCTAGGTTAACAAGTCTGTCGTGAAAACACACCACTGAAAAGAGGCGCTGCCGTTATATTACTTATACGTTAATGATTAAACATGTTACACAGTTTTTGATTTTGCTGATGATGATACAGTTTTTGGTAGAGATGCGTTTAAAGGTATTGTAGTAGTATACTGATTTATTAGTGAAATCAAAGACAATTCCAGTGGCAGTCTTGAGGCTGAATTGGCAGACTCATGTACAAATTGGCAGGCATATAACATATTGATTTGCTTAAAATATCTAAGATCTTAAAATCTTGAATCGCAATACAGATAAAAACAATACGGAGAAGACTACTGGGAGTCTGCCCCCAGAAGCCCCATATTTCAAAAAGTCGTTCCACAGCTATATGATACAATAAACTCTGACATAGTCATATCTATTTCATAAGAAATACAGTACCAGGTACCAGTACCAGGTATTACGTAAACTATGCATGCAAACATGTAGATTATTGTCTGTTTCAGCTACCGGTCGTTCACTCAGGAACAAAAACACTATATCTACCCCCCCCCCCCCCCCCCCGCCAGAACAAAAAGACTACAGAACTCTTTCCTTCACAAGGCAATCAGACTCTATAACCAGACTGCACAGATAGAGTCTGGCACAAGATAATGGACCTTGTAAATATCTGGGTTGTACTGTACTGTTTTTATAGGTTTTGTAAATACATGATATTTTGATATTTTCTATACATGTAAATATCAACGCCATTCAGGCAACATTGTATGCCATGTTTGTCTGTCATGTTTGGTATGTTTAATAAAGAATTGAATTGAATTGAATGGACCATTTTTAGAGTAAAAGTTAATCCCTGCATCAGACCCAGTATCCTAGATTGACCCCAATGTTTGTTGGGACTTGGTAGTTGAGTCCTCGGCTCACTTTTCTTTCCGGTATGTGTAATCCCTCTAATGCTTAGGGCATAAACAGCATCTTTCGTTGCCTCGTTTATGCTGAGGTCACATTTCTTTGCAGTTTTATGGAACGAAAAGTATGATATAAAAGACAGCAAAGCAAAAAAAGTTGAAAAATTAATAATGGGGACTATTTGCGTATGTTCTTAATATAAATTGTTTTTTTGTTGTTGTTTTTTTTGTCAATCGAAACAGCCCGGCCGTGCCCCGTTTGGATATGTGACCTCAGCATTAAGCGTTTGTATAACCAGGAAGTTCTCGCCACATAGTAACTGTTATTTGTGTTATAAACATTGATATGCAAATTTTCCTTTACCTTCTTTATTTATTTCATTTGTTATACTTATTTTGCTTGCTTCATGTGATTCATTAGTTTGATGTATGATTTTGGAAGCACTTTTATCAATATGTTATTATTATTGTAATTAAGTTAGTTTGTATATTTGTTTTCTTGTTCGTCATTTCAGTCAATGTATGCGCGCAGGGAACATTAAAAAACGCCCTTGTTGCGATATGTTTTATTCTATTTATTTATTTATTCTTTACCTCAGGCCAAAGGCCCATATGAAAGAGAGAAACAATAACAGACATACAAATACACATAGATAAGCTATATACGTAGGTTTAAAAATTACGACCAGTGCAGGCTTCATGTCTGCAATAATGTGTCCAAAACTGGCTGGAGGAGAAGGCCTCCGAGCGGAGGAGCAGTTTAACAATTGCGTTCTTGGACCCTATCAAACGAGAGGCAAACGAATACAGCAACTTCCGGCGCCTGGCATCAAACGTGTCAACACGCGTCTGCACAAATAGGTCACTGTTACTCGTACTTCTCGGCTGGGATAGTAAGATTTTGAGGCCGTCATGGTAGGCAAGTCGAAACCTATGCATGGTTCCGGATCTGTAGCTGGACCAGAGCTGTGCGCAATACATCGCACTGCAGTGTGCTATGAAGAGAATGCGGTTATATAAATAAATAAATAAGCCGCCAGGGGGCCCAAAATCTGATCACTTCGAGGTCTTATCAAGACCTACCCACCTACCAAATGTGAAGTCAATCCATCTAAGCCTTCTCAAGTTATGCTGTTTACACACACACACACACACACACACACACACACACACACACACACACACACACACACACACACACACACACACACACACACACACACACAGACACACGGCCACGAAAACATAACCTTCTCGGCGAAGGTAATAAATGAATAATAAATACACCGGTACCCGTACGGGATGTAGCTGCCGGCCAGGTTCTAAAGTCGGGACAACACCAGGGTTATAAATGTGACTTTTATGTGAATTTGGAGGAGCAACACCAAGAAATGTAAAATGATATGACTACATATAAAAACGTGAAAGCAAGAATTCGGTGAAAATGTCAATCGTAAAATGGGGAGAAAAACAGACACCCTGGACGCCAAACGCTGACATTTTAGCATCTTTATTCATGCGTCCTTGCCCTATTTACATTGTATGTGTCCTTGCCCTATTTGCTCACTGTACATTAAACTGTACAAGGGCACTATACACGTGATGTATAATGTTCTCCTACACTTTCTGTCAATCAAAAGTCATTCCGCTCCAGTTTTCGGATAACTGAGCAATTCTGGATTGTCCACATAATTTTACACTTTCTACAAATTTGACAATTACGCTTTTCAGTTTTTTTGTAGTCACATTATATTACATTATTTTCAGATTTTTCATCAAATCCACGTAAATGTCACTTTTATATACCTGTTAGTAATAGGACACCGGCTGCCGTGGTCAAAACTGACCCCTTTTACATTCAGAAAATTTCCTTAGCGCTAATGCTCAGGTCACATTTCGAAACCGGGGCCCGGCCGGGCAGTCTTATGGAACGAAAAGTATGATATAAAAGGCAACAAAGCACAAAAAAAAGGTTTGAAATTTATAATGGGAACTATTTGCGTATATTCTTTATATAAATTGTTGATTTTTCGTTAATCGAAACAGCCCGGCCGGGCCCCGGTTTGGAAATGTGACCTCAGCATAACCCACAGTGGCGCTACCCTGTAGGGGTCCTGGGGTGTTCCGGCAGGCACCCAGGAAATACCGTTTCGTGTAGATGTCCAGTGATGTAAAATATGGTGTACATCAAACCATTCTTTGTATAAATCTATTTATGCGAAAACTCAGACTAATATCCGCCTGCTATATAAAGTTGACCTATTATTTTTTTCCAACAGAAACTATCACATGTCTGTGCAGCAGGTGCTGCTTTGTTAACACCAAATTTCAACTCATTGTCTTTTTTTCCAGGCGACACCGTTTTGTTACCTTCGCCAAGAAGGTTATGTTTTCGGCAGCGTTAGTGTGTGTGTCCTTCTGTCTGCGAACAGAATAACTCGAGAAAGCTTTAATGGATTGTCTTTATATTTGGTAGGTGGGTAGGTCTTGATGAGACTACGAAATGATTAGATTTGTCTGTGCAGCGGGTGCTGTTTTGTCAACACCAAATTTCAAATCCTTGGCCCTTTTTACCACGAATGATAAAATTCTCCGGATCAAGTCGAATAGATTAGCGACCGCCTTCGATCCAGCTTCGATCCGGTCGACTTTACACTAACATGTATATAAATGTGAAATTTATGTAAATTTGATGAAAAATATGAAAATGATGTAATATTATGTGACTAAAGAAAAAATCTGAAAAGCTTAGTTGTCAAATTTCTAGAAAATGTGAAATTATGTGGACAATCCAAAATTGCGCAGTTATCTGAAAACTGGAGCGGAATGACTTTTGATTGACAGAAAGCGTAGGAGACCATTATACATCACGTGTGTAGTGTCCTTGTACAGTTTAATGTACAGTTAGCAAATAGGGCAAGGACACATGCATAAAGATGCTAAAATGTCAGCGTTTAGCGTCCAGGGTGTCTGTTTCTTCCTATTTTACGATTGACATTTCCACCAAATTCTTGCCTTCACATGTTTTTATATGTAGTCAAATCATTTCAAATTTCTTGGTGTTGCTCCTCCAACTTCACATAAGAGTCACATTTATAACCCTTATGGTGTTACCTCATGCGACCATCCAACTTGGACAGGACGTCGGAATCTTTCTGCCTCCTGCCTGCTGATGGTTTGTGGAGAGAGTGGTGACAGTCCTAGGGCAAGCTGTCACCACTATACCGTGCCCATGAGTTCACTTAGAGGTCTTGACATTTACAAACCAAGAACAGCACTGGTACCGAAGAAAACCTGCGACAAACCCTGCAGGAGCAGAGCCAGTCTAGCTGCTTACCGTCGTGTCCACAAACAGTGAACTGAACGTCCGGCAGGATGAAAAGGACTATGATGATGATGATGGTGTTACCTCAGTGGCAACGCTCCCGATCCAGCTCGATCTGGCTCAGCAACGATCACCCTCACGAGGCTGAAAATTGCTACGCCGTATCATACCGAACCGAGCCGAATCGGGAGCGTTCTCACTGGGGAACTGGGCAAAAATTGACAAGATCGAAGCCGGTTTGAAGCGACCGGTCGCCAATCTCTTCGGCCCGATCCGGACAATTTTATCCTAGTAGGAAAGGGCTATTGTCTTTATTTTTTGCAGGCGATGCCGTTTTGTTATTCATAGAACCAGAAATAGGAAACATCCGGACATGGTAAGGAAAAGCCTGACTAATAATCGCGCTCCTGGCGGCCGGCCGCCCCGAAGGTCTTGGTTTGGGGGTCATTATACTCCCGGCCGAGAGGGGGTTGGGGTAATTATACTCATACTTCAAACTTCCTGGGATTAACAGCTGTAAGGCGGTATATTGATATTATTTCTACAATCTATAAGAAATTTAATGTGACGAATTGATAGAAAACGTACTATCTCTTTTTATGAGACACTGGTCAGCAGATTGCCCAAACTGAGCATGAAGCTAGTGGTCTCGACTGAACCTTTGTGTCTTTTTTCGTCACCTAGGCTGTGTTTACACAAGCTGTCGGCCGGGAGTATAATGACCCACACCCCAAGACCTTCGGGGCGGCCGGCCGCCAGGAACGCGATTATTAGTCAGGCTATTCGTCACCGTGTCCAAATGTTCCTATTTCTGGTTCTATGAATAACAAAACGGCATCGCCTGCAAAATAAAGACAATAGCCCTTTTACTACTAGGATAAAATTGTCCGGATCGGACCGAATAGATTGGCGACCGGTCGCTTCAAACCGGCTTCGATCTTGTCAATTTGGGTTGGGTAGAAACAAAATTTCAGTGAAAAAAGAAAGCCCGATAAAAAAGCCTAAAAACACGCCAAATATAAGCCCAAAACCCAAACTTCTGCTTGGAGAGTATTAATTACCCAGTTCTCCGGAGAGAACGCTCCCGATTCGGCATGAAACGGCGTAGCAATGATCAGCCTCGTGAGGGTGATCGTTGCTGAGCCAGATCGAGCTGGATCGAGAGCGTTGCCACCGAGGTAACACCATAAGGTTTATAAATGTGACTCTTATGTGAAGTTGGAGGAGCAACACCAAGAAACGTGAACTGATGTGACTACATATATATCATAATATATATAACTTTGAAATTCGTAAAGCAATAACTCAATTAAGAATCAGCAGCCACAAATTAAATATTGAAACAGGTAGATATTACAACGTAGCCCCTGATCAAAGGTTTTGTCCATTCTGTCCAGAACAAATTGAAGATGAATTTCACTTTGTTATAGAATGCACTAGATATAATGTTTTACGTAATAAGCTATTCACATTTCTAGAATCAAGTACAACAGATTTCAAAAGACTCGATGTTAGAGACAGATTTGAATATATCTTTACATGCAATAACTCCTACAATGTAAGAATAGGCAAATATATAAAGGATTGCTTTGTTATTAGAAAAAATACCGAAACCCATGGTTAGCCACACTCGATTGTTACACTATATTAGGTTTTATTCTATAATTTTCTGTACTTCTCCCAATATATAGTTGTTGCCATACTTTGCACCGTGTACAATTGTCGTGCAATAAAGTTTTCTTTCTATAAACTCATGTGAAGACAAGAATTTTGGGGAAATGTCAATTGTAAAATGGGGAAAAAACAGACCACCTGGCGGCTAAACGCTGACATTTTAGCATCTTTATACATGTGTCCTTGTCCTATTTGCTAACTGTACATTAAACTGTACAAGGACACTATACACATTATGTATAATGTTCACTTATACTTTCTGTCAATAAAACGTCATTCCGCTCCAATTTTCAGATAATTTCGCAATTCTGGATTGTCCACATAATTTCACATTTTCTAGATATTTGACAACTAAGCTTTTCAGATTTTTTCTGTAGTCATATTATATTACATTATTTTCAGATTTTTCATCAAATTTACATAAATTTCACATTTATATACCTGTTAGTGATACTAGTGAACCGACCTCGCCGACTGGCCAGCCAATTACAGCCGACCTTGCTCCCGACCTACTCCTTATCACTTGATTTGATCTGGCCGGCCTACCCAGCACGTCGGCAGAACGTACTGCACCTGCGTGAAAGCCGTAAATGTATTGTACATAGCACTTCTACAGAACGTCTCATATAAGGTCGTATTTGCGTATGACGTCCCGTTTGTAGTTTTCAAATGTTGTGTAGGAAAAGATATTGTCTGCAACGGGCAAAATTTTGATGCAACTTTGACCAAACATTTCCAACGAAAAACATGAAAAATCAGGGTTTGTGCAGGCGCAGTACGTTCTGCCGACGTCCTTGCTCAGTCTTGGTTCCTCAGCCGCGTCTCTCTTACGTATGATGTATTAGTATCATTTTCATTTAGGGAATTAGATATAATAATGTTGTAAGGCGTTTGTCCAGGAAAAGTGCAAAATAAAGCTTTTCCCTTTTTATGGCCAATTCCGCTTCGTTGTTGTGTTTTGAGTGAAAGATAAGGATGTTCGATTTTCGTGCATTTTGACCTGTATGAACACATTCATAATGCACAAGAAAACTGTTACTCAAGCAAATGGATAGAGTTTGAAAAACTGCCAGATGTTTCAAGTATAGCATCCAATACTTTTCGTCAGTGACTGCCAGAATCTGTAGTTGAACAGGTATTATTAGTTTATATGTAAATGAGGTGAAGACAAATTTTAGACAATCCATAGGAAAAATAAGACAGAGCTAAGACTAGGTTCATGCTAACCAGTAATCGAGCGCCGTCCAATATAACAGGATAAAGAAAATCGGCTCGACTACATGCCAGTTTTTAAATTAGGCGATCCTCTGGCGATCAACGTACAGATTCGTCACAAGGTCATTGAGAGTGTTACCACGGTTTTACGACCTTGTCACAACGTCGTACTGACCAGCATTTACTGACCCCAGCCCCGCTTCCGAGCACATTTTAGCCACCAGATCCATTCAACTATCACTGCAGGTCAGTATCACCCTGTTTTCGCCCTGTTTTTCAGATAAAACTACATGGGTAGCTTAAAAATACAAATGACTTGATACAATGTTCTCCCTGTATAACTTGAATGTTAGACGTACAACGGTAAAGTGTAACAGGTCGTTCAGTATAATATAACCAGCTGCTGCCGTGCCGTGTGCTTGCAAAGCTGGCGTGTTACGCCAAAAGGCGGTTATACCGGTCATACAGGTACAGATAGAGAATGCACACTGCACGAAATGTTGGATTTACCAATGGTATGTAGTACATGTAAATGTCAGTAAAGCCAGATAATGTTAAATTTGTATACGGTACCGGACTTGGCAATGGTAGTAGATAAAATTCAGGTCCGGTAATTTAGGCCTTAACAATGGTAATAAATTAAATTACCGGATTTGACTTTTATTTACTACAATTGTCAAGTCCGGTATTGCTTACATCGTAAATTGTACTACCATTGATAAATCGAACTTTTCGTGCGGGGGCAGCAGTGCATGTAATCCAAATCAAATCAAAATCCTTGAAGAAACGACAACGACAATAAAAATTTTTTTATAACCTATGGCACCATAAAATGACGTGATATTTAACGTTAGTCCTATTTTATTAGTGTAAGAGTAGCCGGACAAATCTTGCCTGTATTTACATGCCGACTAAAGCTCTGCTGCAGTGCCATGGATACCCGATAGTAGGCCCATTATCGAATTTGACCTTCCACTTTGCGACCTCTACCCATCCACTAAATATTATGCACAACCATCCACAGTTTTTAGAGGTATGTTGTCGACAGACAAACACTCATCCATACACAGCGCACTGCAGTACCATAAGAAAACGCCAGGTGAAACATTTTCAAACTTGACCTTCGTTTTTCCAACCGCTACTAACCTACCAAATATCATTAAGATCCAGGCTTCTCTAGTTATGCTGTTGACATACTTACAGACCCAGACCACAGCCATTCCACTATGACACAACCGAAAGCATATTATATTAACCTTCTTTGCGAAGGTAATAACTAGTGCTATCAATGTACCCTGTATAGGCAGGCGAGACCAGGAAGATCATGCTTTTGTCGCGGATGCGGTTTTTACGGCAAGTCGTCCTGGTCTGTATAGTCGTCTCGATGTTCCTCAACTTTTGGATGTTAACCGGTAAGTGCACGAACCTCTACACTCTACACACACACTCCTATAGTCAGTTTAGGTGACTGACCAGTGGAAGGGATGCTAGAAGCGTGATGTAGCTAGCTAGTCAGGCTAGTGACCTGACAAAGTGCAAGGGATGCTAGAAGCGTGATGTACCTAGTCAGGCTAGTGACCTGACCAGTGGAAGGGATACTAGAAGCGTGATGTAGCTAGTCAGGCTAGTGACCTGATCAGTGGAAGGGATACTAGAAGCGTGATGAAGTTAGGCTAAGGTCCTGACCAGTTGAAGGGCTGCTAGAAGCGTGATGTAGCTAGTCAGGCTAATGACCTGACCAGTGGAAGGGATACTGGAAGCGTGATGAAGTTAGGCTAAGGGAGCCGCTGACTAGTGGAAGGGATACTAGAAGCGTGATGAAGTTAGGCTAAGGACCTGGCTAGTGAAAGAGTTGCCATAGAAGCGTGATGTAGCTAGTCAGGCTAATGACCTGACCAGTGGTAGGGATACTAGAAGCGTGATGAAGTTAGGCTAAGGACCTGGCTAGTGGAAGAGTTGCCATAGATCTAGAAGCGTGATGTAGTTAGTCAGGCTAGTGACCTGACCAGTGGAAGGGCTGCTATAGAAGCGTGATGTAGCTAGTCAGGCTAGTGACCTGACCAGTGGAAGGGCTGCTATAGAAGCGTGATGTAGCTAGTCAGGCTAGTGACCTGACCAGTGGAAGGGCTGCTAGAAGCGTGATGTAGCTAGTCAGGCTAGTGACCTGACCAGTGGAAGGGATACTAGAAGCGTGATGAAGTTAGGCTAGGGGCCTGACTAGTGGAAGGAATACTGGAGGCGTGATGTAGCTAGTCAGCCTAGTGACCTGACCAGTGGGAGGGCTGCTAGAAGCGTGATGAAGTTAGGCTAAGGGCCTGACTAGTGGAAGGGCTGCTAGAAGCGTGATGCAGCTAGTCAGGCTAGTGACCTGACCAGTGGAAGGGATACTAGAAGCGTGATGAAGTTAGGCTAAGGGCCTGACCAGTTGAAGGGCTGCTAGAAGCGTGATGTAGCTAGTCAGGCTAGTGAGCTGACCAGTGGAAGGGATACTAGAAGCGTCATGTAGTCAGGCTAAGGGCCTGACTAGTGGAAGGGCTGCTAGAAGCCTTACATGTTGTCAGATAATGGGAGGTCTGCTAGAAACGTAATGTTGTCAGACTACCAATGCTGTGCCCTCGCCTTGCCTAGGTACCGGACTTCGGAACGAGACCCCGCACGGTGACCTTCAGAACGTGGACCAGACTTCTGAACTCCAGAGAGAAATGCTGATAGACTCTTCAGACACCATGAACGAGACACTCCGCAGACAAAACGCCGGAATGGGAGAGTCCATACGAATAGCGGGCAGTCCACGAAAAGACAAAGGTACTCGGAGATTGACTTTAATCTCCAAGCAGATATTTCGGTTGCAAAGTCGTAACTAACTCGTAAAGCCCCTGTCACACATTCAGAACCTTCCCCCGACCACCAACCAACCAATGTTGGCTGAAGTTCGGGAGAAGTCTGACATGATTTAGGCCACGCCTACCTTTCTATACAAATTGAATTAATATGAGTTAAATTTATTAGTTTTACCAATGGTAGTAAATACATGTACAAGTAAAGTCGGGTAATGCTATGAAAAGTTAGACTTACTTATACCGTAGTAAATGCCAGTAAAAATCAGGTAATGTTACTACCATAGATAATCCGACTCTTCTTGCAGTGATCATTCAAGTCACTCTACATGGGGTTGATATAAGGTCCGCCTTGAAAATAAACCCTTCTTTCATACTGACAATGTCTCCATTTTTCAGGTTTTCTGACTATAGGAATCCCCACAGTCAAGCGGGACCAAAACGCCGCGTATCTGGTCACCACTCTGGACTCCCTGATCAGTCACACTACGGAGTCCGAACGTAAACAGATCGTTATTGTAATCTTCCTGGCTGACTTCGACACTGATCACAACCAAAAGATTTCCTCTGAAATTATGCACAAATATTCGCAACATCTCAACAACGGGTTCATGCAAGTCATTCAGGCTCCACGCTCTTTTTATCCATCTTTAGAAAAGTTGAAAATCAAGTTTAAAGACAGTCCAGAACGTGTGCGGTGGCGATCTAAACAGTGTGTGGACTACGCGTTCCTCTTTCAGTACTGCCGGAACTTGTCCGAATATTACCTGCAGCTGGAAGATGACGTCATTTCCGCCGAGAATTTTTTGGCGGGAATAAAAGGATACTTGGAAAAAATGAAGCTTGCTGACTGGGCTGTGCTCGAGTTTTCTGGGCTCGGGTTTATCGGGAAGTTGTTCAGATCTTCCGAGCTGCAGCGTTTAGCTGATCTCCTAATGCTCTTCTACCAGGAGTCGCCTGCGGACCTCTTGTTGTTTTCTTTTCTGCACATCGTGCAGCCGACCAATAAGAAGTTCATACACAAGCCCTCCCTCTTTCAGCATGTTGGTCTACACTCGTCACTGGCGGGAAAAGTCCAAAAACTGGTAGACAAGGGGTTCGTTGATTCAAAGAGAGCAAGTGAGACACTGGAGAGAAAATACCTCGACTCTGACAACCCACCAGCGGTGGTGAGCGCGAACATGACCGCCTACAGGAAGTTCAAGCCGCAGCTTGCCTACGGACCCGAACCTGGATACTTCTGGGTAGAAACGCCGAAGGTTGGACAAGCGTTCTTCGTTCTTTTCGAGAAACCCACAAGACTTTCTAGGATTGTTATAGAGACTGGCTCTGTAGAACATCCTAAAGACATCCTCGAGAAGGGTATTTTAGAAGTCAGCCCGCGTTTTTTGTCTATAAATGAGAAGAATAACATGCCAAACTGCGCGGACTACGTCAAACTCGGAAACTTCGAAAACGGAAGATTCGAGATGGCTACTCAGGGCGCGGAAGGATTGGGGTCATTAGAGGTGAAGTGTCTGAAGATGACAGTCATGGAGGATCAGAAGATGTGGATAGTGGTGAAAGAGATCGCTGTGTGGACAGTGAAGAAATAAATAACCAAAAAAATCTCACGGCGACGGTATGAACCGGTTCAAAACAGTCGCCGAGGTGACGGCGCTCCGATGGCGCTCATATGGGGCTCTCAGAATGGCGCTCCCATGGCGACCATGGCGATCTCTAGGCGCTCTAACCGCGCTCCGGCCAATTTCATGTCACAGAGACAGCGCTGTGAGAGCGCCTTCCTAGTGGAATGGGGGCCTAAAGACTTTCGTATGGCAAAAATCAGCAACTTATATGTGCAGTTCTGGTCCATTCTGCAATGTGTCGTTATTATCGGGTGCGCATTCTTCCAAGTAGGAACACATCAATTTTTTGTAACCACGTAATGATTGGTTCTCTACCATCGTTTTGCTGCTCTAGCATTAGTTTTTAGGATAGAAGTAGCGAGACACTAAATTGTGTATTCTGATAGTTAACAATTCAGCTTTTGACGATTCCCCTTTTCAATGGAATTGTAGTTAGTAATAATGTGTAGTGCTTCTCATTGAGTTACTGCAACATTAGGCCACAGCAAGTAAATTTTATGGATGACATCCTCGCGCGCATTGATTTTCGCCTGATTTCAGGAAAAAAAACAAGAAATTTTGTTGCGCTGCGACGGTGGTCAACATGCCAAAAAAGGGCAAATATGTCGTGAACGTCCATCTGCAAGACAAGGCTCTGATTTATTCTTTTTTTTGGCTTTGATACAATGTTGTATTTTATTCATTTTATATGTGATGTTGCCACTGAATCAAAACCATTTGTACAATAATTGAAAATTTTATTTAGTCACTTCTTTTTTTAAAGTTGTTTCAGAGACAAATCGATGTTGTAACAGTTGGCACAATATAGGTAGAGTATGGCTTCCAGACAGTTCGGTTTATGAGTCACTCTGTCAGTGATTGAGCACTGTGTTCTGCCTGGTAGCCAGTCTCTAAACTCAGAGACCACCAGGGATCCAGCAAACTTGAGGCGCAATTCCTCGTGTTTGATGGCAAGTGTTGACAGTCCACGGTGTTCCATTACAAATGAATACCCAGTGTAGTATCTACCTTGAAGATGGTACAGCAAGCTCTTTTTTGTTCTATTTAATAAAGACACATCTGCAAGGACAGGTAATACTGTTGAATACAGCGACAGAAGACCTGTTGGGTATGATATCATGTTTTACCGCCTAAATTCTTGTTCAACGAGGTTTACGATCTCAAAATCTGAAAATGTAGGAATCTTGTTTTTTTTGGCCTGCCTTGTTTTTTTTTCGCCCTCTCGCATTAATTTTGGAGTCTCCGGAGGATGTCATCCATAAAATTTACTTGCTATGGCCTTAGCATAAAAATTGCAGGGAGCGTCTAGCCTTGTCATTGATACAGACACACCTGTATTTCAAAATGCCATGATTGCAAAGTGTGCTCACAAACAGAATGCTGTTTCAATCTCAAAGGCAGACCTTTCATCTATGATTTACACATAAAAGAATACGAATATTATAAGCAATGATTGCAATGATGTAACAACGAAAATTTAGCAGTATACACTCCAGTCGAAGGAACCGGCATACAAGTATCCTGTGGAATTTCGCTCTGATATTCATCCCAAACCTGGCCCAAATCACCATATAAGCTATCACAAACAAAAGTAAATTAAGACAAGAAACTGTAAAATTAAAGTAAAATCTGCACATTTGAATCAATCTTCAAATGATATTTTCTTCCCAAAAATGGACGAAAAATGAGGGAATACAAGAATCACCACTGGATAAAAACTTTCACTTGCACAAAATGGAACAACCAACATTTATAGGCTATTGGTATTTCTTATCAAACATTTAAACAATCAGCACAATTAGAGTAATTTTACTGATTATGGCACCATCATTTCTGAAAAGAAACATATATTGTAGTACTGCCACAAACTGCAAGGTGTCTCTTCTTAGGCTGAAGGGGCCTTGTAGTGTTCGAGTGTGCGAGGGGAGGGGTCGTTGGTCTTGCTCCACCGCGGCATCCAGTAGTAAGGGATCCACTTCGACTTGCTGGGGAAGTGTTTCTCAAAGATCTGGCGGAAGTAGTAAGCCTCCTTGGTGTGCGGAGGCTTAAGGGGGAACGTCTTGGGGGCATCTTCCATCATCTGATCGTTGATCTGTAAGGTAACGACATAAATGAATGAATGAATGAATGAATGAATGAATGAATGAATGAATGAATGAATGAATGAATGAATGAATGAATGAATGAATGAATGAATGAATGAATGAATGAATGAATGAATGAATGAATGAATGAATGAATAAGAATTAAATGAATTAATGGTTTATTCAGAAAATACCTCGCAGCCAGAGGATGGTTTAGATATAGTAGGCTACCTTTCCATGGGCACAAGGGTTTGAACCCATGACATTTTGATTCCAGGCTACCCATTACTTCTCACAATGCCATACAGACAATGTACAAAAGACAGCAATTTTTCAAGCTTTTGTCACCTGCTCTTCCACATACTCCTGTAGGATTTGGTACCACGATTTCTTTACGGACGACACGCCATCGCTGAAGTTCTCCTTCTGGCGCCACAAGATGTCATCAGGCAGAAGGCCAGTTCCGTCAAACGCCTTCCGCAGTGTGTACTTCTCGATCCCATCCTTGGCTTGTCTCATTCCGGGGGGGAGGGACAGGTAGTAGCCGGTGAACATGTGGTCCAGGAAGGGCACACGCAGCTCCAGACTGGAACAAGAATTCAAATCAGAGATTTCAGACTCCCGTGAAGTATGCACTCCTCGATCCTATTGAAATGAGATAGAGTACTCGAGATTGATAACTTATTTTGTGACTGATCACTTGTGACCTCTGACTTACCCATGAGCACTTGATATTCTGTCTCCCCTCAAGACATCATACATGTAGAGGTCTCCTAGCAGCCGCCGGCTCTCCACATCTGCCTCTTCTGCAGAAGGAGCCTATAGATATGAGCAGAAACTACATTTAATAGGTCATATATAAGCTGCAGAAGTCACTTAACACTCAATAGCAGGTCAACTTGTTTCTCTTTTTGAACTCTTGAAGATCAACCAATGCATTTTGGGACGGAATTAGCTATAGAGTCAAGTCAAGTCAAAATTTATTGCACAACAATCACAGTTACAATGTAAGGTAAAGCATTGCATAAGATTTTTTAGCTAATTACATCAATGTAGTACAATGTATGTATACTTGTCGGATCTAAGCTATACAATACTGATATATACAAGACACAATGTGGAAAAACAGCAAGGATTAGTACTAAGTCCCATAGTCTTTTTGAGGCCGTAGGGGCAGTGGGTTGTTAATCCACTGTATTTTAAGCCCCTGTCACACATTCACGAATTTGGCCTCCCGAACGCTAACCGAACGCCGGCCAACCATGGTTAAGAGTGAGTCGGCTGGCGTTCGGCTGGGTTGGCTGGCGTTCGGCTAGGTTGGCTACGGTTCGGCTGCGCCAGCCGAATGTTTCAAAATGTTTTAAACATTCGTGAGTCGTTCGGGAGGTTCGATCATATCTGGCTGGTTTTCCACCGTAAGTCAGCAAAACACCAGCCAGCCATCCGGGAGTAAGTCAGCAGTGTTCCGGGCGTGTTCAGGGATCAAATTTGACTCCAGTTGAACCCAAATTCGTTTCGATTCATATAGAAAGGTAGGCGTGGCCTAAATCTGGTCAGAGTGCTCCCGAACGCCAGCCGAACCTGGTCGGCTGGCGTTCGGGAACAGATTCTGGGGAAGGTCGTGAATGTGTGACAGGGGCTTAAGGCACAGTATGGGAAGGCAGAGCCCATCCCTCTCCTTCAAAACAGTAAGTTCATGGAAAAACAGACAGGTGAAAATGCACCTACCTTCTTGAAGTAGATGTATCCTTGTGCTAGTTCATCAGACCCCTCCCCGGAGAAAATGACGACAGAGTCTGTCTCTTTGCGGATGTACTGACACACCAGGTACATGGCTGGAACAGACGGACAACATTTACCTCCACCAATCAAAGGGTGTATGGCTGCTAGCCTGGCTAAATCATGCTTCTAGCAACCCTTCTACTGGCCCGTGTCCTAGAAGCCCGAGTCAAGGGAATCGGAAACTTTTTACATTTGTAATGCTGTTGATTTATACATATGTGGTCGAATTACTGTCAAACTAAGAACTGCCTGTTATCATGGTGCTGTGATGACTGATATTCATAGTGGGTAAAAGATTCTGAGTTCATATGGGATATGGAACAATCTGACCAATAAGGAGCCCAAAAATCATATGGCACTCCCATTTTAGCCAATCGGAATCAAGAGTTGCAGTATTACTTTTACAAGTCAAGGTATTTCAGAACCCATCTGAAAACAAGGACATTGACTACATAGAATACTTTCACCAATGAGATGTAGTGGCACTCCTACATGTATTTCAGCCAATCAGAACCATGGACAAGTGGGAGCTGCAGTACTACTGACCTACAGATCCCCGGATGGTGATGACGTCATAACTCTCAAGACTGTAAATGACGTCCTCGATTGCCTGGATCCCCTCCTCTGGGGTGAAGCACACTTCGTGATGCTCACTGCCGATATGCTTGGCAACCTGGAAAATATACAACGAATATTATGACTCGAACCTCAAAATACATCACTGTTCAGTCTCAGGAGACCCTGTGGGGTGGATACATTTAGTATCTGTACTGGCCGGTAGCATGGAGACTATAAAGGGGTTTTCTAGGACACTACTGTTCTCAAAATGTGTGGCCAACTATTACAGAATCAACCAGTTAAGAAGCTTTCTGCAGACATTTGATGCGCTTGTTTATCGATCTATTGTTGATACAGTTTTCTAGATACTTAGAAGGACACTGGATAGTCAAATGCATGTTGAAAACATGTTTGACTCAGTAATGTTTTGTAACGAAGTAGCATAGATAGCGTACGACAGTTAAAAAGACTGGCATCCAGGCTACACAAAAGGTAGGACGAAGTTTAAGAAATCCATCCCTACCTTCCTGGCAGCCTCGATATCAGGACTTCCCTCCATGCCGACAGCGTACGTCTGGACAGGGTAGATGATGCCCGACTTTTTAGCCTGTTTCACTAGGAGTGCGGCGACCAAACTGGAGTCCAGACCACCTGATTAAAATACGTCAACACAAATAAACGTGACGTTTAGAGCTTAGTGGGGTCGGTGGCGCAGCGGTAGCGCTTTCGGCTCGGGGCCAAGAGGTCCCGGGTTCGATCCCCACCCATGTCACCGATCTTGTGCCCTTGGGAAAGGCACTTTACACGACTTTCCTCACTTCACTCAGGTGTAAATGAGTACCTAGCTTCGGTTAGGGACGTCCCTCGGATAGGACGTAAAATGGTGGTCCCGTGTTTGGGGAGAGCCACACCTCGAGCACGTAAAAGAACCCACCACACCTTTCGAAAAAGAGTAGGGGCATGCCCCGGTGTGCGATGGTACAAATTCTACTGTCTGGGAGTTGGTGATTCACTACAAATCACCCGGACGGAGGCCTGGCGAACCCCCGTCTTGTATTAGCCACGTGGTGATTAACATCATCACCCCCTATATGCGCGAGCCGTAGCGAAGCCGCATTGCACAAGCATAGCTACTAGAAAAAGCATGATATCATGCTTCACCTCTAATGAGGATGCCCAATGATGATGATGATGATGATTAGAGCTTAGTCAAATCTAAGATGAAGAAAGAACACTTGGCAGCTGTGAACCACTGATTAGTTACCAAGCAGAACTTGAATACTGTGTAGAGCTTGGTGCCCATTTTAGTAATTTCCCCTGTGACTATTGTTCACAACAGCATGCTAGAAAACAGATTTTAATGACCTGTCAGATCCAAACGTGCAATCAGTTCTGGCACACTTTTACATGTCTACTAATGCAGACCAACAGTAGTGCACACACACTTTCATGCAAGACACTTTCAAACTCAGATGTATTGTACTTAGACTTTCACAGCGTTGGCCATTAGGAGACTGTAATATGTGAAAATTTGCAGTTTCTTCTCGGAGAATTTGGAATAAAAATGGTAATGCTATTGATACATTTCAGGTAATCTAAAAAAGTGTGTTTTGAGAAAACAGCTCTCTTAGGAATTCTAACTTAGCATTTAAAAATACATGTGCTGACTGGCAGTCTACCTGATAACAAGCAGCCGATCCGACGGCCTCCGATCAGTCGCTTCTTCACTGACCCTCCCAGGAGAGCTCGGATGTTGGTATAGATGTCGTTCTCCTCTGGAAGACAACAACGTTAGTCAAAGAAGAAAACTGCCCAGACTATACATGATGTAACAACATGACTAATAAACTGGTAGATGTACCATCTACATAGAGCTACGCATCTCATACCAGCTCAGAAAAGAACAGGAAATAGCCATGCCTTCAAGTATCAGAGTTCTCAACCAAGGATTGAGGTGTTAAAAAGTTCGTTATATCCTGTAGAACTATCAATTAGTGTGGTACTTGCCGCCACCAAGTACAGTATGGGCATCATTACTAGATAAAACATGGCAACCCCCCTTTACCCTCCTACCACAAAATAAAAGCTATTAAAACCACCCAAAAAATACATGAATTTACACATCAGTTAAGTGCATCCCTAACGCTCTCACTGAATTTAACCTTCAGCATACTATAGATTATTAGTTTAGGCAGGGAGAAGGTAAAAAAGAATCATAAAATTGAAAATTACCCAGTGGCTTCACCAGAGCATCGTACTTGGGCATGTCTCCGATCTTTTGAAACCTGGTGCATTCCCTCAAGGTGACCTTGCCGTTGGGACTGAGGTCGTACGCCTCAAAGTGGCTCGGTAGAAACGGTTCAATGTCAACCTCGTGGTCGCCGTGGCCATGGCTCAATCCCAACAACCCTGTCCTCAAAATAACATTTATTTATTTATTTATTTATCATTTATCACTTCCAGGTACGGAAGTACTGTTTTTGGTTGGCTGAGCTGTGAGTTTGTGTGCCTTTGTGGAAAGAGTATGTTGAGGTGAGTGGGGGGAAGACTGACAGAATTGTTATTGGTGGGCCGGCTTACTCTCTCCTTGCAGCCAGGGGCTGAATTGTGAGGAGCTTACAATGGTGGTGGGGCTTAATCGCAAGGGTCTGGAGCGGCTGCCATTCGGCGCTAACTCAGGTGACCTCAATACGACCCCAGGTGCGGCCATAAGACTGTAAGGTTTGAACCACTCACACCGGGAAGGACCCCTACTCTTTTCGATAAGTATGGTGGGTTCTTTAACGTGCGTGGGGTGTGGCTCTCCCCGAACACGGGACCTCCAATTAACGTCCTATCCGAGGGACGTCCCTAACCGAAGCTAGGTACTCATTTACACCTGAGTGAAGTGAGGAAAGTCGTGTAAAGTGCCTTTCCCAAGGGCACAAGATCGGTGACATTGGTAGGGATCGAACCCGGGACCTCTTGGGCCTGAGCCGAACGCGCTACCGCTGCGCCACGACCCCACGACTAAAGAGAATGACAGGAGATCAAAAGGCCTGGCTCAGGAAATGAGGTGAACGTGAAGGTCTCAGAATCCGGGAGCTCGTAGGAATTAGTGGTGGACATGGGGAATATACCGGAAGCCGAGGATTGCCGGAAGCCGACTTCATTTCCACTGAAACGATCCGCAGAAGGACAAACCAACCACCAGTTTCCAGCAGGATTCTGAAACAGCAGGTGACATTCCTTGGTCACGTCTCCCGAGCTTCTCCTACCCAGGATGTCGTCAAACTGCTGACGTCAAACCCTGATCAAACCTGGAAACGCCCAAGGGGTCGCCCCAGAGGGAGATGGGAGGACCAGGTCTTCCACACACTTCAGCGACTGGGGGTCACCAGATCCAACTGGAGGGACCATGCCGCTAATAGATCAGACTGGCAAACTCTGAGCATGTCTGTAGCCGCTATGCGTCAACACTGACGCCTGCGGAAGATTGATTGATTGAGGATTGCATACTTCTTGGAAGTCTGAAATCTATGATTTCTTGTCTATTTATGTTTCAATTGGCAAGACTGCCAAGAGTCTGTGTCACACAGACTACCAACTCCCCACTCCCTAACACTTTTCCTACAGACGTTCCTCACCCTTAGCCTCCGAGCAGACAGCCAGGAAGCCATCGTCCTTCAGCAGACGGAACATGGGGCGCACTCCGTACGTGTCACGTCCAAGGTACACCTGGAACAGAAATGTCTTCTTAATCTCAAGGATGGCCATATGTCTGGACTTGCACAAAGTCACAAACTCTGAAATAATGTCTAACTGCACCGGCTCATGTACTAGGTATAGAAGTGTTTGTGGATTTTTATTTATTTACTGTAATGATTTTTATCACATGCATTAAAATGCAAAGCAAAGAATTTCCTAGCTTTCTTTTTGCAATGAAGCGTCAATGGGTATTCATAGGATGTCACCAACATAAAGATTGTGTATTCTAAAGATTGCATAACTATGCTTTGAATACAGTTTCTATTTGCCGTTGATACTAAAAAAAGCTCAAGCCTTGAAAAAGCCTTGAAAAATACCCACCCTCTTCTGCTGTGTGTCCAAGAGGATAAAAGCGAAGACTCCGTCCAGGTGTTTGGAGGCGAACTCTATCCCGCCGTGCATGTACAGACTGATGATGGCTTCTCCGTCACAGTCGGTCTCATAGTGGAACCCAAACTGCTCTGCCAACTGTAACATTATAGATGTAGATGATCAGAAAAAAATGGCAGACTTCACCCCCGTACCCACACTGCTATGCAGTACTTCCTGCCCCACAGACGAAAACAGCAGCACTGAGGATGTAGGGCGATGCTGTGTTCAATTGGGAGACCGCAGAAACACACACAGATCTAGACACGCACACACACACGCACGCGCACACACACACACACACACACGCACGCACGCACGCACGAACGCACACACACACATACACACATACTATGACATGATCATGAATCTAACATTTTTAACAACTTACCCTTCTGTAGTTGTAGATTTCTCCGTTGTAGCACAACCATATATGGGGGTATCTGTGGGCTCTCATTGGCTGCATGCCGTACGTGTCACCCACGATGGCCAATCGGTGGAAACCGAAGCTGCAGTTCTTGAAGTGGTTGATGTTCTCGAGGCGGAAACAGTCGGGCCCGCGGTGTCCGATCCTGAGTGCGCAGGCGCACTGCTTGGCGGACACATTCTCATCACTGCCGAATATCGCCCATATGCCACACATGATGTGCCTACAGAGTGAAGTAAGAAATTTATTTAACATTACACATTTAAATACGTCCCATGCCTACAGACCTATGATGAACATGTAAGGTCCCACTGACTTGAATACATGGATGACATCCTCTGGACAACGTACCCCAAAACAGATGAGAGCACCTGAAAAAAAAAGCTTCCAGAATTTTTTAATCTAAGTCAGTGTGGTCTAACTTCAATATGACCTGTCTCAAATTATTGGCTTTCGATAAATGGCAAATAAGGGAAACCAAATTCAGTTGGTATGCATTTACCTGTATATAAAAACCGTTACTGTAAAAACAAAAACACGTGCATCAACACGGACATAACAGCACACCACATGCCCAATCACATAGAAATACAACGTACAGAGAACCATGTCTTTTAGGTGCGAACACAAGCTCAAAGCATCTTAAAGGGGGGCAAAACTAAATTTTTTTTAGTCCACTGCAGTATAATAAATATACCACAAAGTACAATTCTTACTTGTTTTACATTAGTCCATGACAGATTAGCATTGTTACACCATTTCAAACTCGCACCTTTAATCTAATTTAATCACTGAGGTCTCACGTCCTTTGACCCTTGTGACGTCAGGCCGCAGGATACTTAGTGCTGTGAGATGCGTGGTGGCTGCGGCCTGACGTCACAAGGGTCAAAGGACGTGAGACCTCAGTGATTAAATTAGATTAAAGGTGCGAGTTTGAAATGGTGTAACAACGCTAATCTGTCATGGACTAATGTAAAACAAGTAAGAATTGTACTTTGTGGTATATTTATTATACTGCAGTGGACTAAAAAAAAATTAGTTTTGCCCCCCTTTAATTAACAACAGGCAACGCTCAGCTGGTCCTAATTAACGACCAACCCTAGCGTAGAAGCGTCTGCCTGAAGGATATGCGCCCCCCCCCCCCCGCTATTCAAAACAACGGCTTTTTTTGCGGCCAGCCCCATATTCCTCTTAAATGTAGGAATGCTTCTAAAATATTACATTGGCCACAAAAACAGCTAGGGTAAAAATTAAAATACGTGCATCATCACGGGCATGACTGCAGACGACGTATAAAATTACACGCCGATTAAACAAAGGGAACCGTGAGTTTTAGCTGCGAACACGAAAAACCGACTGACCACAATACTCCTGCAGGAGTAACAACGAAGAGGGGGATATATGTTACATTAACAAATCTAAAGCTTTAAAAGAGTCCGATCTTTCCAACGTTTCAATATTCGACATGTATTGCACTTTGACAATCCTTCTGGTAACTTTCAAACATATGACAGACAGCAGTGCCACCTATGGGCCTATTTCTGTACTGCAATACATACTGGTATATGAAATGAGATTCGCTTCCTGCACATGTAGTTGGGCATTAGTAAATACGTACCTGTGGGTCAGTTGTGAAAAAAGCTGCCTGTCGCTTGATGACCAACACTGTACTGATGAGAACAGACAAATGAACGACGCTGAAATGAAAAGAAACAGACACTGAAAACCTGGATAGACCGGTTATATAATTGTCTGAACAAATTAAAAGGGTGTGAGTAGTATATACTAGTACTCGCTGATGTATGTTATACAGGCACACAATGTCCTTCTGACGGCAGGATCATATCAGGTTTACTTGGTATAAAATTGGCAACACTCGAATTGAGTGAACTTAACTTGAACAAGTCTTCAGACATAGTGGTTCTGTCATAGAAATAGACGCTTACGGTGCTAATATAACATGTCACGTAAGACTTATAAAGTGTATAAGTTAGGGGCTGCTCAGTCAAGTCCTCGGATACTGTAATTAACACATTAATTTACCCAATCTTCTAAAACATGACCAATGATTGTACTGACTGAATTAGAGCAACTTTAAAAACCTTGACTACATACCTTTACCAGTAGGATTTCCTGTCAGAGTCTTAGAGTTAGGAGTTGAAAACCAATTGGCAGTGCAACAGTGATGACATCACACTGAAAACACCATGATGTTCTTATATGTTACCTGATGTTCCTTCAAGCAGATGTACGACTATGTTTTTTTCCTTGTCTTTTTCGGCATTTTGTACATTTTCCTAGCGGTGCACATTTTTGAACAGATGAACACATGAAACCAACACTGCTAGAAAAACGTGCAAAACTTCTAAAACGTGTAAAACAACACAAAGCCTTTCGTCTACGTGGAGATTACATTTACTACTGTTCCTCATTAAGTCGATAAGTGACACGCGACAAGCGATTGCATATGTCAAAATCATAAACAGAAAACAATGAAGTTGGATGTCAATATCGTTGGTAGGGGACAGTCGTTGAATAACATGAGCAAAACATCTGGTACATTGATAGATGCAGGTCAGAATATGCCACTAGACCAATGCCACTTCTATCTTAGAGGACACCGAATCTGTCTAAAACATCTGTAAAACTATCTATGGAAGGAATGTGTTGATGTTGATCATTGGGACCCATGTTAGCATTTAAAATTTCTTTCTTTTGTCAAGTATATAATCCATACGTAACGGTAAGTGAAAGTTAGATTTCATTTGAATAGAATAGAGGATGAATGCCACTTTGTTATAGAATGTAGATTGTATAGCAAAGAGAGAAATGAACTGTATAGTTTTGTACAAAACCTATTTCCCTACTTCATACACTTAAGCACAGTAGAAAAGTTCATATTCCTAATGCAACTAGACAAACCTTCCATCGAAAAACAAATCTGTTCCTTTATCTCTACGATAACTGAAAAGCGAGGAGAAGTTGAATTTATCTAATGATTTTATAATTCTATAGTTTTATGTTGTATCCGTTGACTGTATCTGTTCATCATGTTTTGTTGTGACCTGTACTTAGCCCGGTGTGGCAAAAATGTGCAATAAAAGTCGTCATTCATTAGTACAGTGTCAACAATGCCACATTTGGACACAACGTTGTGAATCGGAGTTGGGCATTATTAGGCTACACGGTGTCACTTCTACATAGCAAAGCTCTGTATCTCTGTATCCTAGCTAGTCCAGGGAAACGCCACCTGCTTTCTCAAGAATTATGTATGCCAGCATGGTGAAGCGCATTCCAATAACATTCAGTCCACTCCCCATATTCAGCTTTCAAACTTTCATGTAATTTGGGGCCGCACATGGCCCAATCTCTGCCTCTGACCTCATTTTCAGGCGTGTAGCTGTAAACGTTTTTTTATGACGACTAGCGAGAAATTCTAATGGAATCGGCCAGTTTGCCATTGATTTCGACAGCATGACAGTCTTTGTGCAATGTGAAATGGGGCAGTCTATTCTAAATTGGGTGGAAATTTTGCTGCGGTTTTCTTGTTCTCTGTCTAGTCTTGCCACCATGCTTTTTGTATAAGACGACCACTTGTCTAAGAAGACCAGTTTTCCTCGGTCCCCTGGGTGGTCGTCCTAGACAAGTTTGACTGTAATTAGAGATGTCACGAAAACCATGGCCACAGCGGCGGAAACCGTGTTTCCGTTTCCGGCCACACCGTCGTTCTGACAGGTGTCCGTTTCCGCCATTTTCCTGATGACGTTGTTCCAGAGTTCGATGCGCCTGGTCTGTAGGAACCGCCCATTGGACAGCGGCGCGTCAATCATCAGATAGGCTCTTGTCTCATTGGTGAACGGTTGCCACGTGACTCCATCGATAGGAGATGGTGTAGGATTTCTTCGTGATAAAAAGTAAACATAAATGATTTCACGCCATTGTTATTGAAGTTTGTTGATCATTTGCAGCTAGTTTTAAAAGTAACAAAAGTAAAACTACGGATACAGAGGACACAACATTCATTCTGCAATCATTCTAATGAATGAGCCCGCCATTGCTTATTATGGCATGTCAATGACAATACAGAAGACGTAACAAAGGGGAAAAAAGAGCAACTATGCCCCTGTGAAAGTTTAAAGCTGCATAATGTTAATTTCCTGGTGAAAACGTCAATTTTCTAGTCATCTTTATACAAAGTAAGTTGAATCCACCCAACTCCATTGCAAATAAGTGTCATTTAGGAATTGGAGGTGCCAAATTAAAATATGACACCTTACGAGTGTGTTTAAAAGTTGGAAACACAGCTGTCAGCCATGTTTGTATACATTCTGGTAGTTTGCGGTGGTATCAAAAACTGAGTGCACCTCATGTGGGCTGTTCTAGCGGCAACCATAAATGTCAGAAATGTAAGATAATTGCACATTAAATATGTTGAAAGTTGAAGTAAACTGCAACAACACGAAGATTTTTTCAATTAAAATATTTCAATTATTGGTGCAAAAAATGTAACATAATGCCCCTTTAAAGGAACAAAAGTAAAACAATGGATACAGAGGACACATCATTCTGAGCAATCATTCTAATGCATTTACGAGCCCGCTATATTTGTGATTATCATTATGACATGTCAACGACATACTAATATAGCAGACGTAACACTATACCAGGATGGGAAAAGGACAACACTAACTCTACCCCTGTAAAAGTTAAAAACACGAGCACCCTCCTCACCCTGTCTTAGCGAAGTTGGTCCACATTGTGATCATGTTGTCCCGTATGTCCAGGTCAGCTGCTGTGGGCGCACCGTCCACAAACCGAGTCGTCATGTTGAAGAGGAAGCGGAGTTCTGCCGCATGGGGCACTCCTAGAGAATATATGTAGTAAGGTTTACTAAGTGAAAGTTAGATTTCATTTGAATAGAATAGAGGATGAATGCCACTTTGTTATAGAATGTAGATTGTATAGCAAAGAGAGAAATGAACTGTATAGGTTTGTACAAAACTTATTTCCCTACTTCATACACTTAAGCACAGTAGAAAAGTTCATATTCCTAATGCAACTAGACAAACCTTCCATCGAAAAACAAATCTGTTCCTTTATCTCTACGATAACTGAAAAGCGAGGAGAAGTTGAATTTATCTAATGATTTTATAATTTTATAGTTTTATGTTGTATCCGTTGACTGTATCTGTTCATCATGTTTTGTTGTGACCTGTACTTAGCCCGGTGTTAACTCAAGAAACCGGCAAATCCTCAGAGACATGCAAATATACATTGTCCTAAAGCACCAGCTCTTGACCTCAGAAGAGCAAGCAGTTAAAGCTCTTTCCTAAATAATAACATGTCACTGCCGGTAAATTTGCCAGTCAAATTGGCATTAAATTGGCATTAGTACAAAATGTAGCACTCATGATACGTTGCCGTAAACACTTGAAGCCCCTGTCACACATAGCCGAACACTGCCGAACTTCTACCAACCATGGTTAGGAGTAGGTCGGGAGGCTGTGGTTGGCTTGCGTTCGGCGAGGTCCGGATGTTTCAAAGTGTTCAAACATTCGGGTGTGGACGGCAGGTTCGGCCACTATGTTGGCTGATTTTTGCCTAGTGTTCGAAAGTAGGTCAGGGCGTGGTATCGGTAGGCAGTCAAATTTGATGCGAATTTCATTCGATTCGTGTAGAAAGGTACATGTGGCCTAAATCTGGCCAGACTGCTTGGGGGGGGGGGGGGGGGGGTACAGACAGTGTGACAGGGGCTTTACCTCTCCATGATGGCCATCTGTCCGGGACGGGTTGATAACCAAAGCTGTACTTGTAGGTTGAAACGCCCCCTGCCGACATCCCCTGTAACACCACCTCCACCGGCGCGACGTATCGATAGTCTGACAGGTACTGATGAGGGACAAAGTTCAGCATTATGGTCTCCGCAGGTGATTTGGGGAACATTGCATTCACTGTTATACCTCTCCTTTCATTTGTTTCACTTTACTTCAAGATATTTTTAGTAGATGTAGTTCGTCAGTTTTCGTCAGAATTAACCCTGTTCGCCCTTTCCCCTAAACACAGATGAAAAAACCCTTTCATGTCACTTCATTTGAGCCCATGACTAAAAAAAAGGAAAAGGAAAGTGATCTCGATCCAGTTTTAGCTCACTGAAGAGCTAGTCTCCCACTGGTCATAACAGGGAAGACAGACGTTATGTACAGTATTTACAGGTTCATTGTACCGGGGAAATTCCCCTAGCTCTTTTCGACATGTACCCTTTGCAGTAGCGTGCATGTCGGGTGAGCGACAACAGCCGGGATTCGAACTCACAGCCTCTTAGTCCAGAGGCAGGGTCGCTTACCACTGGACTATGCACGCTACTATACAGATCTATAGAGCCAAAATGAAGGACCCTGGCACCTGTATGTAGTTCTCTCTGGTTGTGATAGGATCGTCGATGGCCTCATAGTCCGTGTAGCCATGAAGAATGGCGTCGGAAATTAAGTCCCTGTTTGTCGGGTAGCGTCGCACAAACTCGGCCAGGTCGTCAACAAAGCGGTCTCTACTTACTCCATTCTCCACTCCAGGAATGTTTGCTATCAACAAAAACAAAAAGGAAAAAAATACTTTGCAGAAGTAATGATGAGTAAAACCTTTGTTATGCGTCGACTTCCTCAAGACAATCTATTACTCCTTCATTTTACTAGAACTGTATTTAAAGTCTTTCCCGGCCTTCTCAAATAAAACTGTTTAAGGTTGATTTCTGGTTCGTACCCAGATCTCTGGCGCGCTCGTCTGTGGTGCAGCCCGCCAGGAGGCGCACCTTGGTGAACCGTCCCTGGTCCACCAAGTCCCGCGGGCGGGCGGGTAGGAAACCGCCGGGACCGTCCACTACAGGAGCCCAGGCAGCAGATAACATCGGGTACGGCTTCTGTTGGGTCAAAACGATGAGTATTTAGCCACATCTAGTTATTGGGCCCTGTGGCGAAACGACAGGGTGTTTGGCCCGGAACCCAGAGGTCCTCGGTTCGAATCCTGCATTGACACCGATTTTTTCCTCACTCCACTATTAAAGGTGTACCTGACAGGTACCTGTCATCGGTTGGGGAGGTGCCCTCGACAACCCACTACCTTTACATCTACCTTTAATTTACTTATGAAATAAAGTAATATGTGCATTAGGAAAAAAAGAAAAGACATGTCTTACGCCAACATCTGCACTGGATACCTCTTCAGCTGTCTTCTCTCTTAGACAGTCAACCAACTCCTGAGTGGACTGAAAAATTGCAGAACAAAATATGTTGATGTTAATGACAATGTGTCGTAATAAAGTTGAGAAGAGAGCGTATTGTTAGCAAAGGACATGACATGATGATGTATTGATGAACATACAAAAGCAAAGTTCTTGATTTTTGGAGACGCCTTAGGGGAGGAGATTTTTTGTGTTTGATTTGATTTATTAGGCTGTATAAAATGACAAAATGACAACATGCTGGACGCTAAATTATGTCATAGTCACGTGACTACAGACACCCAACAGCTGCACAGCTTGTCCAGACCTGCGTACTACAGCCCAGCTGCCTGGCCAGCTCCGCTGTGTACTTCTGAGGTTCGTACTCCGGCAGTAGGACGGCCCAGGGACTGGTCGAGGCGCCGCTCTGCAGAATGGCCTGAAGGAAATAGTCTGGAACACAGAACAAGATAAGTCTGTGTTCATCTAAAAGAAGATTTAAAAAAACTATAGAAAGGTAACATTTGCAAAGCAAATGCATAATGTTTACCTTCAGTCTAACAAACTTCCGCTCTGTTTCCTCAAACACATTTATGTATGGTAACCAGCCCCTCCAACTCTGTCCTTCTCAAATGTAACCCAACACCACAGGGTGTCTGCTGCAGCACCAGTTACCATGGTGATAGACGTCTGGTCAAGGCCATTGACTTTATTTGTTTGGAACGGAAGAAGAGGAAGAAACTTAGCAAATTTTTTTTTCTCCGAAGATAAACATAATTACAAATCATCAGCTTAAGTTCATTAATATGAGTTCAGCATCTGCCTGGAGGGCGTTTTGCAAAGTTTGTATAGACATTTGTACAAACATGTAAAATCTTACGTTCTTTTCTGTTGCTTTCTAAGGATAACAACTTTTTACAAAATGATAATTATTTTCACCTCTGCTGAGCGGAGATAACAGGTGTAGGGATGCACTTGCTGCCCCTGAACTTTGACCAAATATGGTCACACGATCGGGGCTACCCCCGAATGCCCGGATGTTGTGACGAACCCATTTCATGGCCTCTAGTTGGTCCAACATCCCATAGTTCCCTGGGGCGCTAGAATCTCCGGTGCTGAAAAATCCTAGTGAGTTGACAGGGCAAGAAAGATAAACAAATATATGTCGAGGCATAGGCGTTATCAACTAGGTTTTTATTAACCTATTTTTGATATAGAATCAACAGGTCTCGGCTTAATTTCAACTTGTAAGTTCAACCTCACCTCATCTGAGATGGTTTTTAGCAACTAACTGTTTCTAAACAAATTCCTCCCATCTGTTCCTACTAGCTACTTTATGTCAACAAAACATATATTCCCCTCAACATGACCTCTGGCCTCCTCTCAATAATATGCGCCATACAATACGTGCATATGTAACTTTAATATTGAGGATTAAGTTAGTTATACGTGTATGTTTGATATATCTGTTAAACCGCGAGGCCTTTGTTGCCTGCTGTACTGCAACGTTGCAATTCCAATAAATAAATAAATACATACATAAATAAATAAATAAACAAACAAACAGAATCAATGCAAGATAAGTGGCATTCAATCTCAAAATTGATATCGACGTTATGTTGAGATAATGCAACAATGACCTAGAGCGCCAAGGCGATAGTTTGGGACAACGACCACCACTCCTTTCTGTGCCAGTAAACTCCCGTCATACAACTTGTTGGCTCCGAAAACGTGCGCACCGCCATAAATGTAGAGCATGACGGGAAGCAAGGGGTCACCGTCCGACACCTGTAGAACAAACATGATGGTGGGATGTCAAGGTCATCATTGTGTTTACTACAGAAATCACTAACGGGGGTATCCAAAGTTCGGTAGGGTCCAAAGTTCGGAAGGATTTTAAGAATCATTGCTGCCGAGATATGCATTATGTCTGCACGGGATGATGACAACTACATATGGACTAATCTTTCATGTAAATAACTGCAAAGTCGAAGTATGCGTCGAAGTTGGTTGCAGCAAACCTAACAGCCAACATGCATGTTACAAGACCTGGCAGGCGTTGTACAAGATATATATAAGGGCCTTCAGTTTCCAATTTGAACTATTTCAGCAGATACCAGCCTCTGTCAAGTTTCAATGTTTGTTTCAAAAACTCATATCTGTATTCACAAAATTGTAAGCATCTTATCCACAGCTGAACCAGTTTTCTATTGATAGTTGTGTGTCTAGAAATATAACGTTACATGTAGAAACACTTTTGGTGGCTCCTTGCAATATTAGAAACCTGCTCTGAAGTGCTGACTAGCCGAGGTCCCAATCTACCAGAATTGGCATAGTACCGATGATGTCTGTTTTATTTATCACTCTATATCTTTGTTGTTCATATAAATGTCCAATCTGTTGTCTCCACATACTGTTGAACAGTGGGTACTTGCTGTACTTTCTCAGCCTAGCTCTCCCCGTATGTTCACGATTGAAAAATTGTAACTAGTTTGACGCCTACCGCGCAGGTTGGCTAGCAAACTTACTGACAAACATCTTAAAGCGTCGGTCACAACCCGCCGTACGTGCTTTTTGTCCGTACGTTTTTTTGGAGGCCACGTCTGCTGCGTTTTTTTCTAAAAACGTAGGGTGACCAGCCGAGGGAGTACGTCACTCGCACGGTTGCGCAAGGTGTACGTACGTGGTCTGCATGCCACGCCTGACCGTGCGTGGTTGCGTGCATCGTTTGTTGCGCAAGTGGTAAGTGAGTTGTACGTGCTTACAACGTGCGATCTCTGTGCGATTGCCACGTTACCGTGTACAGGCCGTACCTACACGTGCTGCTTACGTACGGTTTCTTTACTCACTCGCACGTTGTAAGTGCGTGCACGTGCGATGAACGTAATCTCCCTGTAAAGTCCCCCCTGTTATCTTCATCACTAGCCGCCCTGTCGTCTTCCGTGGCCCGTTTCTTTGGGTCTTGTCTGGTTGTCTTCTTCTAAGCCTTCCTGGGCATCTTGGAGGAGCTCCGGAGACGAGTTGGCAGTCGTCCGTCAAGTTGTCTTTATATACTGTAGAAATTAGGTGCGTTGCACGCGCGTTGACCGTTGTACGTGCGGAGCACCTGGTATGGTGTACGTGTGTTCTGCGTAGTCATTGAGCAGGTCAACTGGGAAGTGCGGAGTAAGCACGGAACACGCAAGCACCGTGCGCGGCACGCACGTGCTTCGTGCGCTGTCCGTACAGCAATTGCCCGTGAATTAGACTTACGGAGTCAGTGCGTTGTACGCTCATAGGCTGTACGGGGCACGCGCGTCGCCCGTACTCGCACGTACGGGTGGTGAATTCGCAGACCGCACGCAGAAAAAGTTTTACATGCACTTAAAGGGGGGCAAAACTAAATTTTTTTTAGTCCACTGCAGTATAATAAATATACCACAAAGTACAATTCTTATTTGTTTTACATTAGTCCATGACAGATAAGCGTTGTTACACCATTTCAAACTCGCACCTTTAATCTAATTAATCGGTGAGGTCTCACGTCCTTTGACCCTTGTGACGTCAGGCCGCAGGATACTTAGTGCTGTGAGATGCGTGGATCTGTCGTAAGTCATCATTAACACTATAAGCCATGTTCGTATAAAATTATTTTTCAACATTTTAACCACATTTAACAGATACTAGAGAAATAAGCTTGATTTTTGATGCAAAACTCTGGCGTGTTTCTTGGTCGCGGATCCACGCATCTCACAGCACTAAGTATCCTGCGGCCTGACGTCACAAGGGTCAAAGGACGTGAGACCTCACCGATTAATTAGATTAAAGGTGCGAGTTTGAAATGGTGTAACAACGCTTATCTGTCATGGACTAATGTAAAACAAATAAGAATTGTACTTTGTGGTATATTTATTATACTGCAGTGGACTAAAAAAAAATTAGTTTTGCCCCCCTTTAAAGTTCTACGGCGTGTCTGCGTGCTCCCAAATCCGTAGGATTCCGTACGGAGACGGTACTCACCACTTACGGATCCCCTACGTTTGCCCACGTTTTTGCACGTAGACAGCACGCAGAAGCACGTACGGTGGGTTATGACCGTCGCTTAACCGATGTTTGGACTCCCTTTTTGTGTTGGACATTGGACCAGAACGTGGTCCGAAAACCTGCCGTCATCTTTGTGTGCTGACAAGCTACAACACGGAACACTACTGCTAAATGAATACATGTCTGTACAGCTTTGATCACAGTCATAAGGCTGTTACAGGATTTAGGATTGTTTTGATGAATTCACAGTGAAATGTACAAATAACAAAAGCCATGCGCATTTTTCGTACAACAGTTGGCAAATTTTGGATACCCCTCGTTACCAGTAAGGAAGTCACACCAAACGCATTTAAACACTATTTAACTTAAGTCTTTTCGACACTAAAAATTCAGGACTTGTGTTTCAGTGTTATCATCTATAATACCTGGGGACCATACACGTTCAAGTTCAGGCAGTCTTCAGAAATAGTGATGCCATCCAGACTGGGGTCGTAAGGTGCCAGTGACGTTGTTGCTGCTCTGGGGAACTGCAGACACGCTGGTCCGAACCTGGTGGCATCATACACATCGGTCCAGGGCTCGTGCAGGTGGGGAGGGCGGAACCTCAGATTCCCTGTCGGGGGTGCTGCGAAGGGCACGCCGAGGAAAGTGTTCAGGACGGTACCGTCCTCCAGGGTCGTGCTGAACCCTCGGATTGGGCCAAGGGTCGTGGAAACGTCCACAGATTGACCATCACTGACCACACAGATGACCAGTAGTATCTGTAACACAGGCCACCTCAATGGCGCACTAACATTCAGTGCCATGGCCTTTAATATCACACCTGTACAGGCGTTCTCTCTCTTGTTCTTCAGAACTTGACAGAAAAGTTCACTAACGACTAGCGAGCTGTTTACCTGGTGACACTACCGCTAGGAACGACGGGAGCCTTGCCTTCGTGACTTTGAACCAGCTACAGTGTAAACATTGAGCCGTGAATATAAAGAATTTTCTTTACAAATTCATGCCCGCGGGCTCATTGCAACAAGACACAATATATAGGGTATACAAACAGTGAAACAAGTGAGTATTCTATAAATTGCTACGGGATACAATCTAAACTTTTTGGGTTTAACTTCTTTTTGGACGCTAAATATATAATCATGATAATAATGGCATAAAGTGTGTGGTAACGTTATAGCAATTATGTCTTTCTGATCCAAACTAGTTAACTGCATGTGTATGATTACCATACACGTTTTCAACTGTACTACATGATCTAAAGTAGCATCCACCAGGCCTTCCTACGGGGGTACGGATAGTAAAATTCGGCCAAAAAGGAATAGTTGGCCAGGAGAGTCACTCCAAACTGCGCGGGCAAATGAACTCTACATATGTACGGTGGCCAAACTCCCCTGGCCAATTATTCTCCCTATTTGGCTAAATTTTACTGTTTTTGAACCCGCGTTGTTAGTCTGGTGATGAACTTTAGAATGGAAACTGAACGTCTTAGAAAAAGTGCTATAACCTACATGGTCACGTTACTGAAGAATGTCGAATTCACCTAGACCAGTGATCAGAAAAGTGTCATGCTTTCACACCAAGCTGATGAGGTCTCAAGGAGTTTATAGGCCATAAATAAAATAAATCCATATTACACAACTGAACAATTCTGAGATCTCATACCTCATGAAATATTTAGAGCTATCTGCCACCAAAAATTTAAGACCATACCATGTCCAAGACAAAAGATACAAAAAAGTAAGTTCTGCTGCAGTACCAAGGTCAGCCACCAGGAGGCCTACATTTGACCTTTGTCTTCCTAAGACCTACCTACATGTCAAATATCATCACAATCTATATAAAGGCCTTCTTAAGTTATGCTGACCACAAATATGCGGAAACACAGACACACACACACACAGACCAAAAACAATACCGATACCTCTATTTTTGTGGAGACACAGACACACATGCAGACACACAGACCAAAAACAATACCGATACCTCCATTTTTGTGGAGTTAAAAAGGTCCCTATTAAGAGTCAGATGCTTCAGACAGCATCAGAGATGCCCCAGTGTACCACCACAACCTAACGCGCGAACAGTCTGCAACTCTTGAAAAGGTTCAGAGACGCGCCTGCCGGACGATCCTCGGGCGATACTACACCGACTACGCGTCAGCCTTGCAACTGTGCGGACTTGAAACTCTCGAACAGAGACGAATCAGCCTCTGCCGAAAATTTGCCGCCAGCCTACAAGCATCAGAAAGAACAGCAGACCTGTTACCCCGAACCCGTGCAGAGACACATGGACGTAACCTACGGAACGCAAAAGCACTGACTTTACCAATCTCTCGTACCACTAGATACAGAAATAGTGCAGTACCGTCGATGATAAGAATACTTTTTAGTATTAAAATACTAAATGAAACCTAAGCACACTGTTGACAAATGTTGCTTTGTATATTTATGTCACGTCAGAACTTCATTGTTGTACTCGTACACCATATGTTCCTTAAAGTAAGACGCTCCTTTTAATGTACCATTAACGATATTATAATGTATATAATGTATTTTATAACGTATAATGTTTTTAAACGAATGTTACAACTGGCGATATTCAGCCTGGTGCTGCGAAGTCGGTTGAGAATAAACCATTTGATTGATTGATTGATTGATTGATTGATTGATTGAGATGGAATGTATTATCTACCTTCAGCCATACATGTAGTTAGAAGACCTGTTACAAAGGATGACTGGTAGTATAATGGTCACAGGTAGAATATACAAGAACACCACACCAATATCATAAAACAAGTAGATGATGAGATTCGTTATATTTCACGTTTCATTTCACAATCTCTGATCTCACAAACCACCTGAATGTTGTGATGGATTTTGCTGACATTAACCACAAGGTAGGCTACATGATGGTTTGCAGCAACTTTAGCATTTTTAACAGATATCAACTTTAGCATTTTTAACAGATATGTACAGATATTTACAAGTAATCATCAACACAATATCATGATGTAAAAATTAATGAAACACAATGTAGTTGCTTGCTTTATATCTTTGGTAGCGTTAAACACTAGATGTTAGACGGCCGATATAATAGTTGTATCTGGCATATTTATATCATAAATAGTAGAGATTGTTGTTTCTCTTTCTTATCAGTCAAAAAACAGTTGTAAACATGTGGTATCAATTGTTATTTTTGTAGTACTAAATGTTGTTGCTTTTTTAATAAAAGATTTTGTAACAGTAGTTTTGTCGTGATATGTATAATCTTCTATGTCTTTTATTCTGTCTTGTCATTTAGATAAACGCACTATGGCGGATCATCCCAAAATACGTAGTATACGCGTAAGCTTGCATGTACACACAACAATATAGGTAGTTTATTTGCAAGTTCATGCCCGAGGGCTAATTGCAACATGAAACAACTATAGAAAGAGTATATACAGACAGCGCAAGTTAACAATGGTGACAAGTAAAACAAGTGACTATTCTAAGAACTGCTACGGAATACAATCTTAGCTTTTTGGGTTTGACTTTTTGCAATGAGTGGGTCCCACTTTTTCTGCAATGAGTGGGTTTTTATAGATTAACAGGGTTGTAGTTTTGTTTTCGTCAGTAAACGTTTGGAAATTTTTGTGGCTTCTTTAAATACCTCTTTTAATTTCTTTCCTGATCGTTAAAGGGGCAGTTGGACATAAAATGTATTTTGTCTTCTACCGCTTTTGACATACAGTAGTTACAAATTCTGTCCCCTACAAGTAACTATATAATGCTTTCCAAATATTCTATTCAGAACAGGGAATGTTGTCATTACTAATGATATTACTGCACGATTCAGATCGACAAGTGGAATCCAGAAAGACTAAATAGACGTATTAAGAGGCAATTTGCAAGCAACAAGTCATTTTCTGTTTTCATAGTAGAGTAAACAATGTAGCAGAAGTTATGAAAACTGTCTATTGTACAGGACTATGCCCAAGGCTTGAGAGTGACGTGTGCCCTAGATAGTTTAGGGACGGTTCGTTTATTAATTGAAAGCATGGTGCGGTCCTCGTTGTAACCAGATCCGTGCTTTATCCAGATCCTGGATGCTCAGGCACGGTTCTGGATAGTACAGGGGTATCCAGAACCGTGCCGGGGGCAAATCTATGTTCTTGGATACGCGGGGACTATCCAGAACCGTGCCTGATCCTTATATATTCTAACCCATTCAGGTATAGAACTAGATAGGCACGGTTCTGGATCCTTGAGGGGCGTTCCCTCAAAGGTTGACGTATGTTCTAGATAGTTTCGGGACGGTTCGTTTTTTAATTGTATTGAAGACGTGATGACGTCCTAGACCTTTGAAGGGTTGTTCCCTGAGTGTTACATATCCCTTGACGTGTTGAGCACATTTTAAGAATTCCATTTCGAAGATTTTGAGGCCTTCGAATTCCAGCTTCGAGAGTATTTATCATTTCGAACATTGAGGCCGAAATCATGATAATATGTACATAGAAAATGAAACTAGTGAAAATTACCAAGTTACCTTCGATACATCCGGGGTTTTAACAGTTTCTCTTAGATAATTCTAGGGGCTGTTCCAAATATTGGGATTATGGGGGGGAGTGATGGTGGTAATCTGAATAAAAGAAGTCTTTGTTTCGTATGTAAGTTTGTGTTTAGATCGATGGGAGGGGAGAAAAAAATGTCCCTCCTACCCACCCAGACAACTATTGGTACATCCCAACAACAAACAACAACATGGCCTCTTCAGACTTGAATCTGTACTGGGCGTCAGGGAGTGTGCCGTCCATGGCTGTTCTGATCAGTTTGGAGGAAAAGGGGACAGCCTACACCAGTAAAGAAGTCTCATTCGCCGATCTGAAATCACAGGAAATCTTGAAACTGAATCCTCGAGGCCAGGTAAGACAAAAATACAACGTCCTGTATGTAGTACGTTTTGCACTGTTGGTCGGCGTGACAAGAGTTTGACAAGACACTTGGTTTAGTCCAAAACGTGTCAGGTTTTTGAATCATTACACTTTGAACTTAGTAGAGTATTTCTTAGTAATAGTACATAAACTTATGAATATGACAGGGTGGCCAGTACTGGTCCAGGCGTTTAAGAGTTTGTTTTTTCTTTGGGTGCATGGAAATTTCAGTCTTATATATTCTGTCCTTGCTACAATAATGAGAATAATATCGATTCGTTGAAAAAATTCTGATGTCATACGAAAATATGTCAACACGCTATATTTGTCTGTAAGTGGCAGAAACAACCCTGTACTGTGTGTGTGTGTATGTAGTAATCGTGCATACGTATGCAAAGTAGTTCAACCGGTGGATGCGTATACATGTCAAGGACTTCACCCGTAGACTATGGCCCCATTCATACCAATGCGCGTAAAGCGCTTTCGATGTGGTTTGGCCGGATTCTGGATTCATGTGGCTCCATCTGAACGCTCCGAATCGCATTGAAAGCGCCTCGATCCCAAACCACATCTGGATGTGGTTTCAAACCGCCTTGACTGGATCGCGAATTGCGTCTGAACGCGCCGAAGCGCTTTCATCAGGTTTACTTTGCATATCAACGCGGTCATTGACCTCGGGGTCCGCAAATAACAAGTGGCGGCGTCGGCAACGAATTCTTACAAGGGCCACCCGTAGCCTGTGTCTCCTTCGTACTCCTCTGAGCCGGTTGCAAGCGATTATCCATAAAAAAACACGACAACTTCTAGGGCATGATGCACTTTCACCCCTACTAACCTCTAACATTGGCAAGACACCACTTTGCGTGTTTTCATCAAACAACAATGAATGTGGTTTAGGCGAATCGTTCTCGGGCACGGTTTAGAAGGAACGTGTGGCACGTGGACCAGATGTGAGGAATGTGGTTTACCCGAATCAAGCTCAACGCGCATCCGTATGAACATCCTATTATGTCGGCATCCTGTTGACAGGTGGTCTTGTCACCATGTCTGATTCGTTACTCTGCACGAAAAGTTGTATTTACCAATGGCAATAACTGCCAGTAAAGTCGGGTAATGTTTACTTTGAAAAAAGGCTGGTGTTCGGGAATAGGTCGGGCGTGGTTGGCAGTCAAATTTGACTCAAATTTAACTCAAACTTGATTCAATCCGTATTGAAAGGTAGGCGTGGCATAAATCTGGTCAGACCACTCCCCCGAACTTCAGCCAACCTTGGTCGGCTGGTGTTCGGGGGAAGTTTATTAATGTGTGACAGGGCGGTTACACCGGCAATACAAATACAAAAGCTGGTGTGTTACACCGAAGGGCTGTTACCCTGGCTATACAGATACAGATCATTCTAAAACATTTTACCATACCTTATACTTTAAAAGTAAACTCGTCCAAATGATTTTGCTAAAAGGAAAAGACAGTATTACTAGCTTTACACAACAATGTTGGTCGTTTGGTAATATATGTGGACAAATGTATACATACGTACTTGACAAATAACCTACTATCACACTCCATTAGCAGACCATGCCCTACTACGTAACCTCTGACCCCAAGGTCAAAACACATTCAATTTTTCAAAGTAGTATCGGCGCCCAACGGTTACATAACAGTTGACTGACGTAAGAAATTACTTTAGGGAGTGCCCTGGGATTCAATGTGGTGCTGAGAAGATTTGTCCAATTCTCTTGAGTTCACATCGGGTGAATTCACGACCTTGAGGGTACAATTCGACCTTGAAACAGACGTCCCCTGAAGGACCTATTAAAGCATAAGGGAGAGGTGTCAAAATAAGACAAATTTGTCCCAAGAAAACAGTTAATACAGGGATTTATGAATAGTTCTGTGTTTGGACAGGGGGTTTCTATCAAATCTTTGATACAACGTCCTTGGTTTGAAACAGGCCCTGGATTAAGATTTCTAATACAGTCACTGCACCAAAAGTTGGATTTACCAATGGTAGTAAATGCCAGTAAAGTCGGGTAATATTTGCTTTGTAAACAGTACCGGACTTTACAACGGTAGTACATAAAAATCAAGTCCAGTAATTTCATTTACTACCATTGTTAAGTCCGAAATTACCGGACTTGACTTTTATTTACCATTGTAAAGTTCGGTATCGGTTACTTTGTAAACATTATCCAACTTTACTGGCATTTACTACCATTTGTGTTTCGTGCAGTGGTAGTAGAATAAACCGCAGGTGAAAAGAGCGGTTTATAAATGAAATAAGGCTAGTTAACAATACTTTTGGGTCTGCGCAAAGAAATAGCACATAGCATGTCTGCGAAGCCATGGTTGTTCTCTTATCATATAGTGAGCTATGTTATTATATTTACTTTTAAGAGTGCTTACTAGTAACCCAAAACCAACAGAATTATACTTATAGATAGAGTCCAGAGACGAGGAAAAGTGCACAGTTGACCGTCTAGTTCTTCATTGGCATGTACAATGTTAGAGTAAATGCAAAGAATATGTCTGTCTACATTTCTTCTGCAGGTTCCGATCTTGTCGCATGGGGAGCTGCTGATCACTGAGTCAGTGGCGATATGTCTGTATCTGGAGGTATGTGCAATGTCAAAAGAGACGGAAGCTATTGAGGTATGTGCAGTGTCAAAAGAAACGGAAGCTATTAAAAACGTGAAAAAATCAGGGTTTTGTGCAGGCGCAGTACGTTCTGCCGACGTGCTCATGTCAGCCATGTTGTCATTGGCTGTTTTTGGCGGGAAATCTCATATGTGCGGGAAGCTCTGCTTGGCTAAGGTCAAGGTCATTGGCTATTGACAGTATCACCTTGTTTAGCATATTCACTACTTTTTTTAAAGCAGATACCTTTCTTATAGCTAGTGCCAACTTATCTATTTGTTTAACACCACAGAAAGCGTTTGAGTGTAAGTCACTCATACCGAGTGACGTCACTCAGCAGACAGTCGTCCTACAGCGCATGCTCCAGGCCCAAAACATCGGAGTAGGACCGACCTCTATCTGTTGTGTTCGGGAGGAAGAGGGCTCGGAAAATACGGTAATACTTACTCATGGTGATACGGGATACGTGCATGCCGTGTTCAGAACCATATTTACCTGTGTGTGAATGGCGTTCAGCACCAAGGACAGGTGTGTTTACGGTGTATGCCTGAGGATATGGCGTTCAGCACATGCGTGCGTGCGCGCGCGTGTGTGTATTTTGTACCATTATAGTTGTATGTTGATATGTTTTTTTGTTCGGGTAGGTTTTAGTCTTACAATGACATATAATGTCCTTAGTCGCAGGAAAGCGCGACTAAAATCTAGGAAATACCTGGATCTGGTATTTCTGCAGTTAAACTAAAATCCGCTGAAGACCGCTTGTTTGCCAATGTTTTTCCATAGGATGCTGCGAACCAACAAAACCTGGCGAAAGAGATCGACAATTGGGAGGCTTACCTAACAGAGGTAACGATAGGTTGTATATTCTTACATATAATCAGTGATCTAGGATTTCTGGGAAAGAGAAATTTGTCACTACTTTTTTTTTTAATTAACCTTTCTTATCGTTCATATTTCACCGCACCAGAATCATCATGCACTTTCATATCTGTTTTAACATCAGTGTTGGGACTCTCCTAATTTTGTACGTAGTGATGGTTATTTCGCTAAAGCCTGTCACGCATCCAGAGCCTTCCACCGAACACCAGCCAACCAAGGTTGGCTGATGTTCGGGAGCAGTCTGACCAGATTTAGGTCACCTTTCGATACGAATTGAATCAACTTCAGTAGAGTCAGATTTGACTGCCAACCACGCCGCGACCACTGCTGACCTACTCCTGAATACCAGCCAACCGCTGTGAGCCAACCATGGCCTAACCTCCTATCCACACTCGAACATTTCAAAGGGGGCCTGCATGGGGGGGGGGGGGTCCCGACAACGCTCTACGCTAAATTTTGAGAGCCGGCTACGTATAACGCTGAATTCAGGAAATCTCTCGATTACGTTCTACGGTAAATTCCGGGGCACTACAACGCATTACGTAGAATTAAACGGCAAATTACGCTCTACGGAAAATGCGCCGATTACGCTCTAACGGTTGAATTAGAGTGGTCCGTCTACGCACTACGTTGAATTAAAACGGCTGATTACGCTCTACGCAAAAGGGCATGCGGGCCCCCTTCAAAGATCTTCAAACACTTTGAAACTTTCGGCTGGCACATCCGAACATGTACAGTAGCCGGTCTGGGTGGGCCGAACACCAGCCAACCACAGCCGTCCTTGCTCCCAACCTACCCCTAACCATGGTTTGGGAGAGTTCGACAGTCTTCGGGAGGCCATATATGTGTGACAGGGGCTTACACGTTTTGTTGTGATCTACCGGGGACCGTTCATTACTGGTGGGAACTTCACTATGACGGATGTTGTGTTTCAGGGACCGTTCATTACTGGTGGGGACTTCACCATGGCGGATGTTGTGTTCTTCCCCGTTCTGGCCTACCTGGTGTGGGAGGGGTTAGAACTGGCGGGAAAATACCCCAAACTAGAACAGTACTACAACATGGTAAGGGTGTTAGCTTAACTTTCGTTTTGCAGTGCATTTGGTCCGACAATTTTAAAAAGCATGTTTATCGACGTAGATCTATTTACGAAAACAATAACAGCAAAAAGAAACAAAAACTAAAATGTCTTTACTAATAGATATTAAAGTTAGGTTTATCATAAAAACTGCACAACGTCGCACATATCTGAAACATAAAGAAATGATTCACCTTTTGATATAATTGATGTGTATATTTTGATAATAGTACCAACAACTCGAAAATGATGTCACCTATAACATAACACAAAATAGTGCACATACAGTTTTTGTTCTTCTGCTTTTGTGGTGTAAATATATGGTAGACTTCCTTTCTGTACTACACAGGTCCGGGAACGACCGTCTGTCAAAGTATCGTGGCCGTCTTACTGGAGTCAAACTTCGCCCATGGGAATCTTCAAAAACATGTGAAGTGAGGACAGAGGGGCAAAACTAGTGTACTTTGCAAACGTTTAACTTTCTTTACCTTTTGGAAACAATTTGATTTTAACTTTTAGTAAAATTTGGACTTTGATTTTTGGAAAAAAATAGAAGTGAAGAATACAAATACAGTACAAGGAGCCTAAGTAAAACACTTCCATATATATTTTGTATAGAATGATCTGACCTCGATCCAGGAAACATTTATTATTATACCCGTGAAGTGTATGCATAACGTGATGTCATCAATTGAATAGTTGGCCATAAATAAATGCTTGTCGTTTTTGTTTTTTCTTGTTGAACACTAGTAGACACTTAACGTTATATAACAGTTAGATATATTCGGTGAAGAAAAACTGTATTAGCAACAGTAACAAAAGCAAACAAGCGGTCCTTTCACGGTTCTTATTTGTGTCATTTTAACAGAACAGTTGTAAAAATGTTTACGTAAATAAAAGGTCGGAGGTGTGACAATGTGATCTGCTTTCCTACTGCAAGTTTTATAGTCCAAATAAAACGTTGTGAGTACAGCCCACTCAGTAAAGTCGTTAAAACATTATCGAATGCCTACAGGGCTTCTACAAATACATGACATACTTTTTATCTTTATCTACAGACTGACTGTGGTTGTGAAAGACCCATTATATATGAGGATCGCAATAGAACTAGACGATATACTTGAGACAACAATTTAGTCCCTTCTCCGCACTAATACACACTTTGGACATACGACACTACTTGTGACCCAGATATTAGGTCACGGCGCAGGCGTAGTTCATTCCAGGCGAGATGCTCATCAAAATGGCGGCTCCAGGTCCAGGCGACTATTTCACGTTCAGTGTCGGTTCTTCTGTCTCTTGTACCACTTGTCTCGGACAGAATATACAAGGAGAAGTGGTGGCCTTCGATCCTCCATCTAAGATGCTCGCAATCAGTATCCTTTGATTTCTTCGAGAGCGCCAAGATGCTAAGAAATGTCGGCTATTCTGCGGCGAGTTTGACCGGTAGTTCGCTTAGGGTCATGCCTCGATAAGTTAATTTCTTTCCCTCCATATAGTTTTAATCCATGTTATACGACTAGTTATAATCGGCAAATTGTTTCTCCTTAGTCAGAATGATGCAAGACATATATACACGATGCTTTTTTTTGCTAACGTATGATTATGCATGCGCTATAATTTAAAACGGAATTCTAGCGTTATGTGTTGGGGGAGGGGGGCATATAATAATTTTCATAATTAGACAATTTTTCCTGTAACGTTATGTATATAGACTTCGATATGACAATTTATCTGTATCGTATTTAAAACTTGAGAAAATCCAGAACATAGAGAACAATTTGAAGTATAATTCCATTTCCAGCTATAGTTGTCTTAGATATTTGAGATCAGGTCAAATTTGCATAATTCATCATTTCATGTAAGTTATGAAATTGCATGCATTATGAAATGGACGCGTATTTTGTTGACGTTAGTATCATGCCAGACTATTGTTCCTTACGTTTGATTTATAAATTAGACTTAGAGTAGATTCATTCCTCAAGCTAACTGACATCTTTCACACTGCAGTCGAACCTCAGTAAGACAACTGCGGTATGCCTAAATACCTCAACCGCCCTCAACCGCCCTCAACCCCCCTAAACCGCCCTCAACCGCCCTCAACCCCCACTTCCTGGGCTGATATGCAGTGTACATGTGCTAAGAACCCTTGTTTACACTCTGTATACATTGTCTATACGATTATAAATAGGAAAATCACTGTAACTCTGACGTTTTACCAGTTTTTTTACGGTGCGCCGTGCGCCCCAAGAACAGGGTCCGCCATCTTGTTTGTTTACGTCGAGCCGCTAGAACGCATCGTGCCGTAAGTTTCAAGTCAAAATGAGGAAAGTAAAAAAGCTTGTGCAGCACGGAAACTCAGCAGATATAGAGGGAAACCTCTTTAAACATCATGTTTCTGGTGGTGGATTTTAGCGCTCAATACTTTAAGCGGATATTTTGCGGGGTGTATCACTCCCTAAAGACGGTAACTCCACTTACTAGTAGGATATATCAAAAGTTATAACTTGAAAAAACTCGCCAATACTTAGACGTTACTATGTGATTTTTCTTTATAATCGTAAAGACAATGTATACAGAGTATAAACAAGGGTTCTTAGCAAATGTACACTGCATATTAGCCCAGGAAGTGGGGGGTTGAGGGCGGTTGAGGGGGGTTAAGGGCGGTTGAGGTATTTAGGCATACCCAGACAACTGGAGCCGCATAGTTCCCGTTTAGAAACTTTCATTCAGCCTGAGTGTTACGGCCGGTTTTGCCCTGTCGGCTTCTTCAAGTGTACCGAGGCTAAATGAGACCAGGCCTCGAAATTAACATTTTTTACTATCGTCCCAGAATTGTCCCGAACATAGATTTCAATTGTCCCGAACTGAAGATGGACTGTCCCAGCCTGCTTTTCAGGAAAAAATTTATGACAACAATAAGAAAACAACAACAACTGAATTTGTACAACTTGAAGTCCACTTTATTAGTAAATGTTGGGAAATACATTATAATATCATGGGCACGGCACCATCTTTGAGGCCCCCCTCCCCGATATTTGGAATCCCTGATTGGTCAAATTTAAATGTTTCTCAGAGTATTATGGGCTGACGGCGGCCCACAGCAGGTTGGATGGATTTCGTTCCTAAATGACGTGGATAGTCTCAGAATTTTCCAGTTGCCCCGAAATTGTCCCGAAATGTAATTTGAATTGTCCCGAGCTGAAAATTTAGTGTCATTTGACACTGGGACAATGTTAATTTCGAGCCCTGGAGACTAAAGATATTTTGTTTGATTATGTGGAGTTTGTCAGCCACAAGTCTCATCGTGAGTGACCTGTGTCAACGTCTGAAGAGGTTTTAGTATATCTGCCCACTCGTTGTGTCAGCATGTTGAAGTGTACTGTAAATTGCATCTTGAAATTTGTGCAGCGGTTTTAGTTTTTTAGTTTCTTCAGTGAACTCCTACTACATAATCATGATGCCACGTGACGGATATGTGTTTTCAGCACGTTGGCAGAACGTACTGCACCTGTGTGAAACCCGTAATGTATTGTGCATAGCACTTTGGCAGAACATCTCATATAAGGTTGTATTAGAGCATATAAGGTTGACAGCCTGTCTGTAGTTTTCAGATGTTGTATAGGAAAAGATGTCGTCTGCAACAGGCACAATTTTGATGCAACGTTGACCAAACATCCAACGAAAAACGTGAAAAATCAGGGTTTTCCGCAGGTGCAGTACGTTCTGCCGATGTGCTTGTGTTTTCACTGTCTTGTACAGAAACATTTCAACTTTCTCTCCTCCCTCCCTACGAAAACGCATATAGAATACGTTAGAGCAGCGTGCGAAATACTAGGTTGCCCAGTTGCACCGTGCAACCATATTTTGCTTGGTGCAACCTATTTCTACACCCAGGTAGCCCAGTGCACTACCTAAATTTTGTGGTAAGGATGCCCCTTTCTTCCATTGGGAACTGTTTATTGAGAAGTTCCCATGGAACAGCTCATCACTTCAGGTAAAGGGAAACAACTCTGTGTCAGAAATGTATAAATACACAAGTTGCATTCTAACAAAGTTAATAATAATGTGGAAGAGTTTGAATTTGGGGCAACCTGGAATTTTGATGGGCAACCTAGCTTTCATCCTAGGTTGCCACTGGGCAACCTGGCTCAAAAAAGTATTTCGTACACTGCTTTAGAGTATTAATATTTATGTCATACCCACTCGAGAAAACTTACATTTCAATTTGCGAAATGTGCCAGGAGAGTTGAGAAAATTTGGAACGACATAAATACGTAGATGATAACGTGATAAACTGTTAGTTTAGACTACTGTGTGATTCGTGTAGTTATCACACAGGTTGGAACACCCATATCAAATGTTATCACGGCCCAGCTATGACATAATCAAATGTTGGAATTTGAATTTTCGAAAGTGTCACGAGCAGCGCACGCGAAACGCGTGCAATTTATTCTATGGAACTTTTGGAAGCCCGTGTGATAACTGTTAAAACCCTGTTAAGAACCTGTGTGGTACAGATAGTTATCGCATGGGCCAGAACACCCGGATCGATGTTATCATGGCCCAGCTATGACCAGCGTGCGAAATACTAGGTTGCCCAGTTGCACCGTGCAACCATATTTTGCTTGGTGCAACCTATTTCTACACCCAGGTACCTCAGTGCACTACCTAAATTTTGTGGTAAGGATGCCCCTTTCTTCCACTGGGAACTGTTTATTGAGAAGTTCCCATGGAACAGCTCATCACTTCAGATAAGGGGAAACAAGTCTGTGTCAGAAATGTATAAATACACATTGCATTCTAACAAAGTTAATAATAATGTAGAAAAGTTTGAATTTGGGGCAACCTGGAATTTTGATGGGCAACCTAGCTTTCATCCTAGGTTGCCACTGGGCAACCTGGCTCAAAAAAGTATTTTAAGTCTAAAAGCATCGGCTTAAAGTTCAGAAACAGGGTTGATCCTTAACGTGGTGCTCAGAATCTCCGTCCGGTAAGGGGCCCGACCGCCATGATGTACGCATCGTAAACCTGGCGCTGGTTTCTAACGTGGACGTCGTGCATGAGTGTACCGAACCACCGCCCGTTCTTCCAGTTCTCAGCTTTCAGAAGGTAAGAGAGGCCTAGAATTCTGGTGTAATGTTTTTTTCATATATGTGTAGCTTTTTTGGCAAAGGGTAGTTCTGCCAGCTATAAGATACTAGTACAGATGTAGACACGGATACAAAGTGTTGAAGGTAATGTTGAAAGTTACGGTGTGTACTTAGTAGTTGGTGACTATCCTGCTACTGGACCAGAAGGTTGTGGTTCGAATCCCACACTGTCACGAGTCCAAGACACGTTATACAGGCTACTGATGCAGTACTTACACTTACAGAGGCTGTATTGTAAGCCATTGCAGTGTTCGAAATACCCGTCTGCAATCTGCAATTTGCAGATAGATTTTCAAAATTGCAGAAGAAAAAATCATACAATCTGCAATTTTGCAGAAGGAAAAAATAGGGTCCGGATTCAATGGTCTTCAATTTAGCAAAGTAGCAGCGCTGTGAATAGACTGAAAACCTGCGCCGCACGAACCTGGCGGCGTTTTCCAGCTGACTATAATGGTCCCATATAAGGAAATTTGGGGTCAAAGTTGAGCAATTCCGACCATTTTGCCATGTATTTTGCAATGATAAATTTATATGCTTCCAATACAGAGCCATAGTAGTTTGCTGAAAAATGGGATCATATCCTTTCAGTGGTGTCATGACATGATAGCAGGAAATGATAAATTTTCTGTACAGAAGGATCTATATAAATTCTAATATTAAAAAAGAGTGATATTTTGAAGAATTTTAGTAATGCTACAGATTTACAAAGCTATACATGATGTAAAAATAGGCATTATTGGTTTGAGAAGGTTGTAATATGGGGGCTTGTGTATTTGCAGAAAGTATTTCCAAATTGCAGGACGAAATATTGACTCTTCTGCAATATTGCAGAGCACTGAAAAAAAGTATTTCGACCACTGCTTAGATACATGTACATGTACAAGGAAAGCCACACACTAACTCCCTCAAAAAGACTTGGTTTGTGTCAGTGGCCAAAACTTGTTAGTGTTCAGTCCCACTTCAGTCCCAAAAGCTATCTTAAGAAAATGCTACAGGAAAAGGAAAGGAAAGTGATCTCGATCCAGTTTTAGCTCATTGAAGAACTAATCTCACCTGGTCGTGACAGAGAAGACAGAAGCTATGTACAGCATTTACAGGTTCATTGTACCGGGGAAATTCCCCTAGCTCTTATCGACAAGCACAATGAACAGTGGACCACAACTTATTGTCCCATGCTAAGGACTGTGACCCTTTACAGTAGGGCGTGCATGTTGGGTGAGCAACAACAGCTAGGATTTGAACCCCCAACTTCTTAGTCTAGAGGCAAGGTTGCTAACTACTAGTTCTAGACTATGCACACTACTAAAAACTGAAACAGGAAAAGTTGAATATGCTGTGATGGCAGTTCTTCGTGTTAAGGAAACCGTCGGAAAATCTTTTATTCATTATTTTCCCTTGGCCAATAGTCCCCCAAATCGATTTCTCACCTTGTTTACATTAGTCCGCCATAATATTTGCACTTTGGAAGGTTTGAAGTTCGCGCCGTACCGCTCTGTCTCCAACACGGAGGCGCCGCCATTTTTGTGTCACATCCGGGCCCTTTTCATGCCTGGCGTCACGCCATAAACACGTGACCTACATTTCGCGCAAAAAAAACACCACCAACAACAGACGGAACTCCGCGAGCACGACAAAACACAACCGGTAACACTCCACTCCCTCAGTACGTGAACAGTCTTGTGAACTAATGCCTGGAGTAATTTTCACGAAATGTAGGTCACGTGATTTCAAGCCTGACTTCATGCATATACTTACCTGGTGAAAAGTGCCCGGATGTAGCCAAAACATGGCTGCGCCGTACGGCGCGAACTTCAAACCTTCCCAAGTGCAAAGACTATGGCGGACTAATGTATACAATGTGAGAAATCGATTTTGGGGACTATTGGCGAAGGGAAAATAATGAATAAAAGATTTTCCGATGGTTTCCTTTAACTTTGTTGATGAATCTTCTGAAATGAAGGAAGGTCTGTTTTGTGTTCCAGCTTGACGCCCGGGCGAGGCACGAGTGCAGTGAGAAGTGGAAAGCCGTGAACCTGATCGGTATTGGAGTCAGCGCCGAGGGACAGAAACTCTTCAACGCTATACACAAAACGTAAGAGCAGCGTGCGAAATACTAGGTTGCCCAGTTGCACCATGCAACCATATTTTGCTTGGTGCAACCTATTTCTACACCCAGGTAGCCCAGTGCACTACCTCAATTTTGTGGTAAGGATGCCCCTTTCTTCCATTGGGAACTGTTTATTGAGAAGTTACCATGGAAGAGCTCATTACTTCAGGTAAGGGGAAACAACGCTGTGTCAGAAATATATGAATGCACATTGCATTCTAACAAAGTTAATTATTATGTAGAAGACTTTAAATTAGGGCAACCTGGAATTTTTATGGGCAACCAAGCTTTCATCCCAGGTTGCCACTGGGCAACCTGGCTCAAAAAGTATTTCGTACACTGGACAATGATAAAAAACACAAATGTGTGAAGTAGTGATAAGTAGGTATAATCATGGTGATGATCATACATTACTTGATTAACTTCCCTTCCGATGTGTTTTACACGCGGTTTTATCTTGTTTATTTGTTGTGCAAAAGTTGTGCAAAAGCAGTGTAAACCGCATACATGTACACTAATTAGCTGCAATTGCATGTTGCCATCTATAAAGCATAACCACACGTGATTACACCAATATCTACATGCATTTTCCCAGAGAAATGAATGTGGATTAAAGGAAAAGTGCACAATTTGCATGCGTGCAGATGGGAAGTTATTTGAGATCTGTACTGTATTTGCTATATTCTGACATTATTTTCTGTGTGTCAGTCACTAACTAGCCGATAACACATGGTGTTTGAAGTTCTATATGCTAATGTTAATAAGGCCACACCAAGTAATATTTATGGATGACGTCCGCGCGCGCATTGATTTTGGCCTGTTCCCAGAAAAAAAAAAAAAAATTCCGCTTCCTGTAACTATGACCAAAGAGTCACGAAAGTGCTGCAAATCGCAAGATAAAGGGAAGATGGGATGAAAGGAAAGAAACAGAACAGGACGACAACTGCTGTTCCACTAATTTATTGCTATTTTCATGACAAATAAAAGACTTGTTGGTTGTTACACTGTGTTCTCTCATTCAATTTGTGTCCTAACATTTGTCGTCCCTTATAATATTTCAAATCTAGGCATCTTGTTTTTTCGGCCCTTCTTGTTTTTTTTCCGCGCTCTCGCATTAGATTTAGGGTCTCCAGAGGACGTCATCCATAAATATTACTTGGTGTGGCCTAATGGTAACCAATAATATGGTTTCTCTGTATAAGAAAGTTTTGATGTTTTGTTGCCCTGAAGAAGGTGACAGACGGTCACCGAAACATCGTATGTGAAAACCCCTGGTTGTTGAATAAAGAACCTTCTTATACAGTCTCTTGCCAACCTGATGAAGGTATTCACTAATGTGGTGAAAAACAGAATTCACTAGGAAAGCTTGCAGACTTTCAGTAGAATACTAATGAAAAACAGACAAGCTGTTTCCCTATACAGCGTACGAAATACTAGGTTGCCCAGTTGCACCGTGCAACCATATTTTGCTTGGTGCAACCTATTTCTACACCCAGGTAGCCCAGTGTACTACTTAAATTTTGTGGTAAGGATGCCCTTTCTTCCATTGGGAACTGTTTATTGAGAAGTTCCCATGGAAGAGCTCATCACTTCAGGTAAGGGGAAACAACTCTGTGTCAGAAATGTATCAATGCACATTGCATTCTAACAAAGTTAATCATGACGTAGAAGAGTTTAAATTCGGGGCAACCTGGAATTTTGATGGGCAACCTAGCTTTCATCCTAGGTTGCCACTGGGCAACCTGGCTCAAAAAAGTATTTCGTACACTGGTATATGGACCTCATGTCATGTGATCTCTTATATTACTTGTTTATTACTCCGTGAAGGAGGTATACCTCCTACAGGAGTATTGTGGTGAGCAGATGTGGGGTATGCTCGTTAATGAGGACCAGATGTGCATCGCCATGGTTTAAGTATGGGCTGGAATTGTCCAATGTGTTCGCACCTAAAAGTCACGGTTCTGTACGTTGTATTTCTATGTCATTGGGCATGTGGTGTGCCGTTATGTCCGTGATGATGCACGTGTTTTTGTTTTTACCGTAACGGTTTTTATATTGAGGACATATTTCAGAAACACCCCATTTGTATGACCCTGTGGAATAGGCCATAGGTTAAGTAATTATGCGGTAGGCGAGGTTCTATAAGCAGATATTAGGTGGTTGTTGTGTATATTCGTTTGTGAGTATCTGTTGGGATTGTGACTTATGGTTTGCACCTACTACGATACCTATGCACTATACTGTTCCCAATCTGCAAAATATAAAAATTCACAGAGGATTGTCGCCTATGGACACTTGTTGTTAATTGTCAGTGTATCTATAATTTGTATATGTTATGTTCCTGTGTGTTATGTAGTGTTGTAATAATGTAGGACCACAGGAAGCGTAGCAATTATGTGTACTCATTGTGGATCCAAATAAACTCAGTTTAACTCTCTATTCCAGGATAAGTGAGACGCGATGGCGGGATAAAGACATAGTAGTTTTGGACGACGTTGTCATATCTCCGCCCTACGGACTGGAGAACTGCAAGGGGAAGGAAGGGCAGGCCCTGGCACAAGTCCGCAAAATTGTCAGTATCTCTCTCTTCCTTTAGTATTCACGACTTTCACACTTCCCATAATGCCTAGTAAAAGTCACGGATATTGACGTCATGATTCTTCTGCCCCGCCCCCCTCCCCCTTCCTCCAACAAGTTTTATCGACAAACTGGTCAAGTATAATTGTTTTGAGTTCCTTATCTAGTATAAAGCACATGCCATAATTGTATTTTTGTTGGAATTAGAGAAAATGACGTACCTTCTATCGTTCTTCCTTCTTTAGAAGCTCCTTGCTTCTACCGAAAAGGCTTTCCTACTCTGGTTTGGGCGCCAAGAGAGAAACTGACGTAGGAAAGCCTTTTCGGTAGAAACAAGGAGCTTCTATAGAAGGAAGAACGATAGAAGGTATATAGTTTATACTAGATAAGGAACTCAAAACAATTATACTTGACCAGTTTGTCGATAAAACTTGTTGGAGGAAGGGGGAGGGGGGTGGGACAGAAGAATCATGACGTCAATATCCGTGACTTTTACTAGGCATTATGGGAAGTGTGAAAGTCATGAATTTGTCATGCCTGCATCACATTGTCGACAAGCTTCGGCCGTATTTGTTGATCGCCGAAAGGTTTTAGATCGACCGAGGATCGCGCATATTTATGGCTTGAAAATTGTCCCCGTCACATTGAGCGAGGCTCGGGCGATCGCTTGGGAATATTTCTATGACCTCAAAAATCGGGCGACTAGTCGCTGATGTTAAGAACACGTTTCACGTGTCAGCGAGCTTCGGCCGACTCCTAAAAATCGCCGGCGATCCCTAAAATTCGCGCGATGCTCGACGAAACATCGGGCATACTACTGCCGTAAATGTCGTTTAGAGCTCGCTGACTCGTCGGCCGATCGATTTCCGCACAATGTGACGGCCCCCTTTATACACATGTAAATGTCAGGGTAGAGACTCCGATCTGGTAGAATTGGCGATTCTACTAGTGGAGATCCTGATCAAAGTCTCTGTCAACAGAAACTCCAATCGGAGTCTCTGCCGGTAGAGATCCCGATTGGAGTCTTTGCTGGTACAGTCTGTGATTCATGTTCAGTACCATACACGTACAGCATGAAAAGATATTTAGGTTTTATGGCAAGCACAGACTATTTAAATGATATCAGTAGCTACCAGTAATGTGATTGAATGCTTCAGTAATTTTTTCTTCATTAGACAAACACAACGCTTGGACCAAAGAGAATAATTAAGTACAATGTACCAGTAATATAATGTTGACTCTTTCTTATTGCAAATATGCAAAACTTTCTCAAGTATTTTTCAGCTGCAACATATTGTATGTCATATTCATCATGTCATTGACAGAAAGAAAGAGACTACCATAATAATGTTTGTTTGTTTGTTTGTTTGTTTATTTTAACGCAGGTTGAGAAGTACATAAAGGAACAGCAACTTCCCCAGACGAACTCTTCATAAAGGCAGCTAGGACCAGTACCGTCAGTACGGCAGGCCAGGCCAGGTCACTTTCCTGGTTCTCATCAATGTAGGGGTAGAGATTTTTCCCAGACAACTGAACAACCCAGTCTCCGTCAGTTTCTTAAAACCATCCAATGCAATTTCAGGGTGGTAAAAACCCCAAATATTCTGGATGAGGAAATCTGTCTGCCATTTCTTAGCACATTTTTGTCATCATTTCATACTTGAAGCATTTGAAATATCCCCAAAACAAGCTACGTGAGGAGTCCCTGTATTTTTTTGGTACCACCAATAAATAGACTTTGAAGATCCAGTTTTACCCCCCTGACATTGCATTGGACACCTTAAACAAATGGTATACTGATGCCAACATGAAGTTTTATTACATAGTTGGATTCTTTGAATATTACATCTGATGAATTATTAAGTTTGGATATCCATTTTTAGCTTACATCATGGTACGCAAAAAAATACCGTTTTGTGATACAAACTCTCAGTTCAGAAATGTTGGGTAAAAAGAAAACATTTAGTTGTGGAAATTCGGAACATCTTGATTTTTGCCTTCAAGATTATCGATTCCAATAATTGCAGATGTGTGTACTCTCAGTCCCCCTTATTATAGTGGATACAACCATATTTCAGTTGCAAGTATACAACACAGGAACAGACCAATTTACAAACACGGGGGTGTATGGAGCCCTTCCAAGTTGTACTTTTGGTACCCTATGGTCTATGACCCTTGACATCTTGTTACCATCCTGATGACCTTGTGCAACAGAAAGCACAGTATGTCAGTTGGCCCTACAGGGAAGCAGGTTTACTTATAATAATCATTCCTGGACTTATGTTGTTCAGGACGCATACTAGAACTCTTTTACTTAGACTTGGGGAACATTTTCTTTCACTGTTAAATATGTATACAGCAGCTGTTGTTAGAATACTTTCCAATAGACTGTTTTACTTTCAAATATACAGCTGATGTAGGGTTATTGGGAAAGAGTCACAGTTCTCAGCAAAAAGAAAAAAAAAAGGAAAAGTTGATTGACTACCTGACAAGCATTAGGAACTTGTATGAAGATTTTCACCCATTGGGTATTTTGTTTATACAATGTTTTACTGAAAATGATGAATAAAACTTTTATTAAGTTCCCTGTAATGCGCTGTTCTGTTTACTTCAAAACCTTGTAGTTAAAGTGAGAGTGGTTGAAATTGAGTATTGTATTTGATCTGACCATGAAGGCGTCTTGGATGCCAAAGCTATACCATAGTGAAAAGTGGTTTTGTTCTAAATTGTTGTTTTTTTCTAGTCCTTTGTTTACTACGAATACATTTCCTTTTTGTCAGCTTACACTTAGTGACTTTGAAGTATTGATGAAAGAGAAGGCTCCAATCAGTGTATTTTATAGACAAATCCTCCAAGCATGGCTGAAGTTCCAGCTACGCCCCCTGAGAATGCCCTCGAAGTGAAGCAGCAACTACTTTGTATGAATTCCCAAATCTGTATTGGTGGAAAACCATGCTTTCTAATGTATCTTTATAGTAAGGGGATTCTTTTCGTGAATGATATTCTAGACTCAGCAAATGATTTTTGATCTTTTGAAAATTATGCTTTGAAATTTGGGGACACTTGCTTGGAATTTGTGTATAATCAAATTATTTCAGCTATTCCCTTATCCTGGAAAAATCTCTTGAAACAGGTGTCACCGAATTTAAGTGTGTGTGTTTCTGTCAGTAGAGATATAAGCTGGCTTCAGCGACCAAATATCAACAAGTATTCCTTTTTTATGCATGAGGCTAGGTTATGGGAATCTTCCGACAGAATACAATACTACTGGGAAGACTATTTTAATACTCCAGTGAGGTGGAAAAAAGTGTATAGTTTAATTTACAAAACCTCTATTCACTCCCACATGCGTATATTTCAATACAAATTACTATTTAGATTTTTAACAACAAATAAAATGTTACACAAGTGGGGGCTAATAGAGTCCCCTTTATGCAGCTTTTGTAAAGAAGAAGAAGAGTCTTCCATCCATTTATTTTGGGAGTGTAGATTTGCTGCACAGTTTTGGCAACAGGTGGAAGAATGGTACTTCAGCCATACTGGTTACCATTTACACGTTAGTCTCTGTAATGTTATTTGGGGGGATTTGAGTGATCGGTGTCCAGTCCTGTCCAACCTCATTATTCTTTTGGGAAAACAGTTTATATTTAAATATCGACCTTGGTCACTTAACATAAAATCATTTATTTCTTATATAACATACTACTTGAAGTTAGAAACCATCATTTCTAATCGAGTGGGCAAGACAAAAAAACACATGGCAAAATGGGGAAAACTAACAGGTCTACTTTCGACATCTCCATGAAGAAATTGTATGTAATTGTTGACTTTTTTCTTTGCATACTTCGTTATATCATCTATATTGTTTACTGTTTTTTATTTAGTTTTGTTGTTATTCATGTGGTTTCACTTATTTTGTTCTTTGTGCCATGCTCTCTTTTTTGTACATTTTTGAAACAATAAAAAGAATGATTTAAAAAAAAGAAACAATCACGTCAAGAAACGATATGATGGCTGCAAAGTTTGTATGCAGTATGTCAGTCATCAGAATCATCTACACCTGTCAGTGGGGACCCCTAGCGATCCAAATTATTTTTGCCCCTGCTGAATTCTGGTTTTCCTGCAGTGATAACTTTGGCCGTTTGGCGGCGCCTTTTTTCAAGTGTTGGATTCACTTATTTGTCAGGGATCGAAATACATTTTAAGCTTAGTTGTCACGATAGAAAAAAAAGGCATTCTAAATCTAATTCACATTTTCCAATATTTTTTGCAATGTACGGCATACATGCACTTTCCACGATAGATCTATTAACGGTTCCTAACTTCTATACGCGAATTCCAAATGGTGTCAACGCGTTGATTCATATTTTGGAATAAATGTTTAAGTGTCGTTGATATTTAATGCTCAGTGATCTCAGGCCCATCAGAGCCTCATTAATTAAGTGTCCATTCATACATACATTTACATCCATGACGATCCGCCTCTATGGCAACGATAATTAATTCATCAACTCTGGTTAACGACTTCCTACGTACGGACATCCACTCATTACCTTCGCCAAGAAGGTTATGTTTTCGTGGCCGTGTGTGTGTGTGTGTGTGTGTGTCTGTGTGTTAACAGCATAACTTGAGAAGGCAAAGATGGATTATCTTGATATTTGGTAGGTGGGTAGGTCTTGATGAGACCTCGAAATGATTAGATTTTGGGCCCCCTGGCGGCTTGTTATGGTACTGCAGCGGAACTTCCGGTTTTGATATCTCGTGATCTAGACATGCTAGGGTCATGATTTTTTGTTGGTAGGTAGCTCTTGTGCTCGGGAAGAAGTGACGTAAGTTTGGGCCCCCTAGTGGCTTGCTCTGGAACTGCAGGAGCATTTGTAGGAAAATGTTTAAAGTAGGATAACTCAATAACCGGTTGACGGATCGTCTTGATATTTGGTGTGCAGGTAGCTTAAGTGATGCTTGACATAATTAGATTAACATTATGCAAATTATGATCTAATATGCATAATTAATGAGGGATTTTTCTACCTTGTGACATGTGTAAATAAGAATGAGAGGAACATTGCCATATATTAATTATGTAAATGAAGACCTAATTTGCATAATTAATGAGAAAATACTATAATTCCATAGTGGTTGATGCTGCCAATTTCATACTTGTGCATTTCGAAGTTGACTGGAGGTGAACATCATTTAACATAACTTATTCAAATCAGGACCTCATTTGCATAATTTATGAGGAAATGCTAGAATGGCCTTCTTTGTGAAGATAAAACTGCCATTGGGATGAGAATATGATCAAGTGATGTAATTCATGCAAATAAGGATCTTATTTGCATAATTAGGGGGAAAATCTATAATTTGTCAGTCATAAAGGGTAATCTCATTTGGCGAAGGTATGAGATCGTGGAACTCTAGTTGACAAATGATATGGTACATTTCAGAATGAATGTTTAAAGGCATGGAATTTCCAGGTAGCAAAAATATTCTGGATGAGGAAATCTGTCTGATATTGACATTTCCTGCCATTTCTTAGCACAATTTCGTCATCATTTCATACTTGAAGCATTTGAAATAGCCCCAAGCTATGTGCAGAATCTCTTGATTTTTCGGCATGGAATTTCCAGGTAGCAAAAATATTCTGGATGAGGAAATCTGTCTGATATTGACATTTCTTAGCACAATTCCGTCATCATTTCATACTTGAAGCGTTTGAAATAGCCCCAAGCTATGTGCAGAATCTCTTGATTTTTCGGTATTGCCCATATATATATAGCTAGAACCAGCCTACAATACAAAACAATCAACAGCGACATTGCATTTTTGCCTCACAGATAATAGTATGCTATGGGATAGGGTTGATTCAACTTACTACATTAAAAAAATGACCAGAAA